>JAOTQJ010170401.1:0-25452 GCA_025642045.1 Solanum sejunctum | reverse complement strand
TTTCGCATTTTACCTTCATTTTAACACATTCCTAACACCTTCACAACCTTTAATTAACATAAACAAAGATAAAAAATTAACATACCTTGCAATCCTTCACTACACCCAAATCTTTCGTAATTGCTAAACTACGCATTTTCATGACCAACCGACGCCACCATGCTACTTAGGGGCTTCAATATACCGAGCTTGAAACATCAAATAACCGAAAACATGAAAAAATCAAAATTTTTTTGGAAGCACTGTAGCAACCCTAGAGTGAAGCTTGTTTAACAATTTTTTTGCTATTTTTTCTAAGTATGGAACATTGTTGATCTTGTATAGGATATACTTGTAGATATAGACCATAAGTAGACCAGTTGGACCAATCAAAAGTTTCCATATACACTTGACCCCACCTCAAATTACCCTTAAGGATTAAACTTAGAAGAAATATTGCATTAGGTCCCAAACTTTATTAAATCGAACCAATTAAGGACTTTCCGGGTTTAAGTTAAGTTACGGGTCCTAACACTATGCATGCCCACAGCTATGCTTTTGAGCTAAGAGTCTAGCAAAGCTTGAGTATAGTACAACCAAAAGATATAAATGCCCTACGTGCAAAGATCTAGCAGCTCTTGGCCAAAAATACAACAACTTTAGCCGCACTGGTGGTGTTTCTAGGAACTATACCTCTGGTGCTGGTGGTGGATTTATTTTCTCCTGAGAAGCCTTCATAGCCTCCCACGGTAAGAGGCCCTACACTGATGATGATCCAGATATAGTGAGGTTACATTTGGGGCTAACAGAGGAGCAGGAGCTAGAGCTTGTTATGAGGCAGTCGAGGCAGGAGTAGCAGATGAGATAGGCTCGAGGACTTAAGAGGGTAAGGGATGCTGGCTCCTCCAATAATGGTTCTACCATTGAGGAGGCCACCAGGTAAGTTGAGGGAAACTAGACTCTGCCAGACACCAGTGCTTAGGTGCTCAGGTATGTTCTTTTTGACCTCGCTACTTTATTTTATATTTTTTCATGTGTATTTAGGACAATGCACCCCTTTTTAAATGGGGTGTGGATTGTTATATGCCTTAGTGATATCTAAGTAGCCTTGGCCTGTAACTATCCTACATTTTGAATCTTAGGGGTTTTCTTGCTTATGTTCTTTTTTCCCATAGATATTTAATTTCTGTTGAACCAGCATGTTTAGGATGTATAGGTAGTATTGGCAGCTTGTAGTACTGATGGCTATGACACACATATGCTTTTGTGCTTTTGTGTTAAAAATGATACCAGCCAAATTTTTTAAGTTAGTCAAGATAGCAACTATGCATGTTTAATTGTGTTGACAGTCGTTGTTCTGATAAGTGAGGATAAAAGTAAGATAAAAAACATGATCTGAGAGTCTATGTTGATAGTGTAATCAGTGCCATTTGAATGTGAGCGTACTTTGCCAAATTCATGTATTGTGTATCTATTCAAAATTTTCCCTATTACTTTGACTCAGACTATAGGTTAGTTAGATAGGAAAGGATCTTAGGTCATTGTTCAAAATTGGCCACTTATCCTAAATAACCAACCAAATATGTGAAAAATCCTTTGATCCTAATGTTTAAACCTTACATTAACCTTTTGTTTGAAATAAACCTAATCCTGAAATTGGAACTGGTTCTTCCTTAAAGATTGTGCACCTTGACTGAGGCAAAAAGCCTAATTTGAGGGTGGCTACCAAAATTAGCCATGGTTCGTAGGTTGGATATTGTGCACCTCGACTCAAGACAAAAGCTTATGTTGATGGTGGATGATGTAAGGGTAAACATAAAATGATGGGGAAAAGTTAGTGATACATTGAAAAGGAAAAGAAAATACATGTACTAGGTGCAAGAAGAATGAGTGATGCCTTAGCAATGAACCAAAAAGAAAAATGTTGTGAAAATACAATGAAAAAAGTTGAAAAATGATAATAAAGTATCCAAAAAATCTTGAAATGAGAAGGAGAAAATGAGATGAAAAGTAATAGTGCTGGTAGGGCAAAAGTGTTGAAAAACGTAGTGTCAAGGAGGGACTTTAGTCTCTATGTTCCCAAAGCATCATATAAAACCCCCTAAGACTAAGTTATAGGCCAGTAAAGTCCTAAACGGATCCTGTACAAGTAGTCAAAGATTATAGTCACGCGTATAAGGACAAGCATATGCTATTGAGCATAATATTTGAATATCTTTTGTGAGAGTGAGTAATTTTGCATAGTCCCAAGGTTATACATTAAAAGATCATCACGAGTGAGATATGGGACTTCTTTCTATGAGGGAACTTTCATTACATTGTTAACATTAGACTGAATCAATAATTGTGGCTTGTTAATAGCTTCCTCACTTTTCATAGTTGCACTGTCACATGCATTCATTTGTGTTTTTTTGCTTACTTGCTATTTGATGTGTTTCCAAATTGGTGTGGGTATTTGTACTTGAGTTTGATGTGATGTATGCCATTAGATTGAGGGCTATGAGTTATTATATTGCATACATAGATTGAGTCTATTGGTTGAGGACAAGCAACAATTTTAAGTTGATGGTGTTGATATGCTATCAAAATACAACACTTGTAATGCTTAAAACATGGAATTTTGTGTGTTCTTCATGCGTTACTAGTAGATTTTAATGTGTTTTTATGTTTGTTTTGCAGGATTACAAGGTTAGCATAATTTTTGGGCTAAGTGTAAAGAATGTGCTAAAGCAGAGGTTCCACGAGACCCTTTACGGGCTGTAACGATAGTTTCATTACAAATTCCAATGAAGGTTGATTTTTTGAAGTTGTGTATATGAACATGCAAACAAGCCATAGAAAACATTACGAGCCATAGACTTGGTATTGTGCCCTGAGGATCAGAAAGTGGAGAGTTTTCGAAAAATAATCAAACAAAACCCCCTACGGGTTGTAGAACTTAATACTGGTTGTAGAAGGGTGTCATAGAAGTCAGCCCTAATTATGAAGAAGTAATCAACGAAAGCCCATTTGTTGGCCATAAAATGTTATATGACCCATAGAAGCTACTATAGAGTGTGTCGACCCAGTTATCCTATTCCATTTTTATTTTGTATTTTAAACACTATAAATAGGTTTTTAGGTTATTCTTCATAGGTAACAATAGAGAAATAGTAGAGGAACAAGATAGAGCTCGTGAAACACTTGTGAAACATTATTTCATATTTCAATTTTAATCTTGCTATTGTTATTGAAGAGTTTGCATTTATTATGCTTAGTTCTCTTGTGTAAGTGCTCAGTTATGTTATTCAAATAAATGTCTTGCATTTACACTGATCATGAGTAGCTAAATTCACAATACTCGTGGGAACCATGACAAACTAACAAGGTAAAACAAGATGATTTATAATTCTTGAATTGTGTGCATATATGTAATAATTAATTCTCTTCATATTGAAAGCTTTCTAATGTAGGCCAACATTAGAACCTGCCTAGTATTACTTACTAGATCAAGGTAGTAATGAATAGGAAAAGAGATTTATTAACAAGCTTCAATTGATGTTTATCGTCTAATCAACCGAACTGGGCTAAGGGGGGTTGTACTAGAATAATATATAAGAGTTAGTAATGTCACACTGCAGGGATGGACCACATCACGTACTGAAATTTGTGTCTCGATTGGGCCAAAAGATTTAGTGAACTTAACTTACCGTTCTACATGCTACACACTTGAAAATAATTCGATTATCTAGTAATATTGAGTTAGGATTCATAGGAAACATAACACCCTTGTTCCTCTTCATACTAGTTTAAGACTTGTATTATTTTGGATTACTTTTTATATTTATCATAACCCCCCTTTTTGAGAAGATAAGCCAGTTGATCAACCCGATTGCATTGAATTCTTCTAAGTCTACCATATTCTCTATGGGTTTGACCTTAACCATGGTTAGGTTATATATCTTGGCAATGACCACCTTAACTTTAAAAAGGAGGTATAGCTTGGGCAACATCAATAGTTATGGAAGCCATTACCAAAATGACTGGGTCATAAGGAATTGTTACACATTAATGTGATATGATATGATATTAGAAATCCTTCCAAATTGATCGAATCATAAGGAAGGTGTTCATCATACCGTAATGATGGGGTTGTAAGGTGTGGTGTAGATTACTCTTGGAATGTAATGTTCTCTTACCTATGAGAGGTCTACATTGGACGAATTTATGTAATTGCTTGCATGAGTTTTAAATGATGGTCATTGTCACATCCCCTCTTTATATATGAGCATGATCGTAATTCATGCATCATGGATTTCATTATATATTGTTATATCAATCTTTTGCTATATATATCTCTTTTGATAATATGTGCCCTTGTCATCTAACATTGAATGCAAGTTTGATAAGTCATATGCATTGCATGCCCGCATATTTAATACATTCACACGTACTAATGCCTACTTTTACCTACATAATCTAACCATGTAGGGATTGAGGACTTCCTTCATCCACCGTACAATGGTTAGATTAGATCCTGAGACACTTGTATGCTGAGTCCTATCTTCCAAGGATAAACCACTATTCCTCTATCATATGTTGCTTTGCTTATGATAGCTTTACTTTGAGGGTGAGTCCGGGCCATCTCTTTACCCCCATCCTATCTTATGACTAGAGGCACTGTTGGACATCCTGTAGACTCTTTTATGTTTATATGCTAAGTGTTATATTTAGAGCTTATGATTATGGTTATGGCTATCTATTAGATATTATTATGATAGATTACTTATGAGTAATATTATGTGCTTTTACATTATGATTTCAAAGATCCTATGTCTTGTATTACCCTCATAGAGTGAGTCATACTTACCAGCCCCTTACTTTTTATGTGCTATGTCTTACGTGAACCCATGTTAATCCCTATGCCTATGAAATCCCCATAATGTGAGTTCTATTTTTCTAACCCTTAGAACTATGTGTTTACTATTTCATATACTATTCCAAACTTATGATATGTGAATGGATGCTAATAGGCCTGTTTGGGGACTCTCGGGTTCCCATTCGCCATTTTACTCCTAGACCCTAGGTCTGGGTCATGACAACTTTAGTATCCTAGCACTGGGTTTGTAAATGATCCTTAGAGTCCAATGAACCACATCGAGTAGAGTCCTATTTATGGTTATAAAGTGCACCATGTATATGAGTGGTAGGCGATGATGGAGTTCTAGGAATTCTCTCACTTCTTCATACCTTGTGATGCTTTGGACCATTATAGTTTTCTTATTCTAATGATGTCCTTGCTATATAACAGAAGATGCCTCCACAAAGAGCTCCTTTACGAAGACCGACCCTGGTAATTAGGCAAAGCTCCTCAAGGGCCTATGGAAGATCCTATATCTAATAGTTAATGCCATAAAACATTTGCTATTCTTGCACAAGTGGTGACTTCTCAAACAAGATAGGATAATCTTCCTTGTTATCCCACTTCAACTTCTAGTGTGAGAGATTTCACTCAGATGAATCCTCCAGAGTTCTATGGGTCAAAGGCTAATGAAAATGTCAAGAGTTTATTGATGAGCTCACTAAGGTGTTGACTGTTATGGGAGTCACTTCTTAGGAGAAAGTTGAGTTGGCTACTTATCAATTAGAAGATGTGGCTTAAGTATGGTACACATAATGGTTGATAAAAGCATTTGTCGTAATGATGTTAATTAGGAGGAATGCAAGTTTGCATTTCTGGATCGCTTTTTCCCACTTGAACTTAGGGAAGCCAACATGATAGATTTTATCAACCTCAAATAGGGTGGTATGAGTAAGAGGGACTATGTCCTATAGTTCAGAAAGCTCTCCAAGTATGCCCTTATGCTTGTGGTTGACCCCCATGTAAGAATACACAAGTTTATTTCTAGTGTCTCTAATTTGGTTTCATATAGATATGCTTATTTAGGACATAGAAATCTCCAGGCTCATGACATATGCTTAACATATTGAGGGAGAAAAGCTCAAGGAGGAGGGTGCATGATTTTAAGAGGGCCCATTATGACGGTGGGTTCTCTAACTCCAAGGTGGTGGTTATGGTCACTTTTTGGTGATGAAGGCTCTAATGCTTAGCTTGCCAATTCTAGGGTGCCTCCTCCTAAGGCACTAGTTGGTGGTGGACTACTTCTTCCCCAGTGTAAAAAACATGGAAAGAATCACATGGGTTCTTGTTGGAAGGACTTGGATGCATGCTTTGGGTGTGATGAAAAGAACCACAAGGTTGCTGATTGTCCTTGGGTTACTCAAAAGAGCCACGGTCAGGTGGCTCAAGGTGATGAAGGCCAAAAAATATCTCTTCAAGATGGTGCGCTAATAAATAATATGTTTCATGCTTTGCATGCTCGTGAGGAAGTTGAGGAGACTCCGAATGTTGTTACTAGTATCTTAACAGTCTTTGATTTTGAGGATCATACTTTGCTTGGTCCACGTGTTAACTTATCTTTTGTGATCCCTCTTTTGGCTATTAAGTTTTGTTTGAGTCCAAAAATCTTATGGGAGCCTTTTTCAGTCTATACTCTCGTGGGTGAATCTGTTGCTCATAGAGTTTATTAGATTGTCCAGTTTTGGTATTACATACGATTTTCCCATGTGATCTTATGGAAATTGAATTGTTTGAATTTTGATGTTATTCTCAGGAATGATTGGTTGCATGCTTCGTATGCCTCTATACATTGTAGAACTCAGAAGGTCAAATTCTAATTTTCGGTTGAGCCCTTTCTTAAATGGAAGGGTAGTACTCCACTATTAAAAGTCACTTTATTTCCTACCTTATGGCACGAAAGATGAGTTCTAAGGGGTGTATTTATCATACTGTAATTGTCAAGGATGTGGAATTTGAGTCACCTACTCTTTAATTGATTTTGGTAATGAGTTTCTAAATTTGTTTCCCAATAACTTGCCTGGTATTCCTCCCGAAAGGCAGTAGGCTTTGGCATAGATCTTCTCTAGAATACTCAGTGTATCTCTATTCCTCCTTAATGTATGGCACCAGCTGATTTGAAGGAGTTGAAATATTAGTTGAAGTATTTGTTGGAGAAAGGCTTTATCTGTCCAAGTATATCTCCATGGGGTGCTCTAGAGTTATTTGTAAGAAAGAAAGATGGATCTCTTCTAATGTGCATCAATTATAGATAATTGAATAAGGTGACCATCAAGAATAAGTATATATTACCAAGGATCGACAACTTGTTTGATCAACTTCAAGGGGCCAGCCATTTCTCAAAGTTTGACCTCCGCTCAAGTTATCATCAATTAAAGGTTAGTGAGTGTGACATTTCCAAGATGCCTTTTCGAACTAGGTATAGGCATTTTGAAGTTGTGGTAATGTCATTTGGGTTGACTAATGCTCCAACCGTGATCATGGATCATTTGAGATTGGTTCTTCAAACCTTATGAGAGAAGAAATTATATGTTAAGTTTAGAAAATATGAGTTTTGGTTAGATGAAGTAGTTTTTCTTGGTCATAAGGTATCTGGGGATGGTATTAATGTTGATCCGAAGAAGGCTGAGGCAATGAAGAATTAGCCTAGACTATTGACTCTTTTGGATATTCAGAGTTTTCAAATTGGATTGGCTTGTTATTATAGAAATTTTGTCGAAGGGTTCTCAGCTATTCCATCTCTATTGACTAAGTTGACTTAAAAGAAGGCTATGTTTGTATGGTCAGATGAGTATGAGAAGAGTTTTCAGACATTGAAGGATAGACTTACATCGGCTCCTATTTTGACTTTACCGGATTGCTTAGATGGTTTTGTGGTATATTATGATGCATCTTAGATTGGGTTGGGTTATGTGCTTATGCAATATGGAAAGGAGATAGCTTATGCATTAAAGCAGTTGAAGGTGCATGAGCTTAATTACTTGACTCATGATCTTGACTTAGTGGCAGTGGTGTTTGCTTTGAAGATTTGGATATATTACTTATATGGGGTTCATGTTGACATTTTCACCGATGACAAGAGTTTACAATATGTGTTCACTTAACAAGATCTTAAATTAAGAAAAATAAGGTGGTTGGAGCGTCTTAAAGACTCTATATGATTGTGCAATATTATCCCGGCAAGGCAAATATTTTAGTTAATGTTATTAGTGGGCTATCTATGGAAAGTGTGGCTCATGTTGAGGGATAGAAGAAAGAGGCCACAAAGGATATTCACCGTTTGGCTAGATTAGGTGTTAGGTTGGGCAACTCCTATGATGGGAGTCTTCATCATCAAAATATGGCAGAATCATCTGTGACTGTTGATGTTAAGTCTAAGCAAGATCTATAACCATCATTGGTTATATTGAAAAAGTTGGTTTCTGAAAAGAAGACAAAGGTTTTGTACCAAGGGGGAGATGGTGTGCATCAGTATCAAGATTAGTTGTTTGTTTCGTATGTTGATGATCTTAGGAGGGTGATCATGAGTGAGGACCACAACTTTCATTATTCTATTCACTTGGGATCTGCCAAAATGTATCATTATTTGAGGGAAGTCTATTGGGGGCATGATATGAAGAAGGATATAGCAAGTTTGTATCTGAATGCCCTAATTTTCAACAAATAAAGATAGAGAAACAAAGGCCTAATGGTTTCACTCAATGATGTGCTATCAAAATACAATACTTTTGATGCTTAAAACATAGGATCTTATATGTTCTTAATGTGATATTTGTAGGTTTTATATGTTTTTGTTTTTAAATTTACAACAATAAAGTTTGGCCATAATTTAGGGTAAAATTACAGAAGATTGCTAGTTTTTGATAAATTACGAGACTCTACAAATCATAGAGCATTCTACGAGTCATAGAGCATTCTAAGAGTCATATTGATGAGTTTCATGAAAATTTTTAATGAGGGATAGTTTGATGAAATAGAAGCCTAAGCACATGCAATATGAATCATCGATCAGTTTACAAATTGTAAAGTGTTGTCATAAAAGAGAAGTCCAAAATCCCAGGAGCTGATTATGAGACCCCTACTATGAGTCATAGAAGACACTATGAGTCATAGAGAGCTTTTGTTGAGTTTGCCAACAAGTTTTTTTAATTTGTTAGGATTTAATTGTAATTACTATAAATAGTATTTTTGGGTTATTTTTTAGAAGTGGGCGTCATTATTTAATACTTTTATGGTTTGTACTTAGAGAACTCAATGCTTGAGAGAGAAGATAGTGAGAAAAGATTTGTGAGTAAATTTGATGTTGAAGCTTGTGATTCTCGTTCTTCTTGGGTTTGCTTGATCTTAATTCAATTGTTTAAGTGTTTAATTATTTTTTGTCAATTTATAATTTCTTCATCTTCACATAGCATAAGTAGCTAAATCCACAACTAGGGTTGTGGGAACCATGAAGAGCTAAATAAACTGGGGTAATTTACAATTCATTGAATCAGTATATGCATGTATTAATCAATTCTCTTCATTTTTCATGTTTTCTAATGTTGGCCAACAATAGAACCAGGCTAGTGTTACTGACCGGACTAAGGTAGTAAAGAATAGTAAAGGAGATTGATTAATAGAATACGATTGATGTGTTCTCATCTAATCTGAAATGCCCCAAAAAGTTCTCAAAAATATGCCTCGGAAATGCCCATAATCATAATTTTCATATATCTCAAAATTCATGCGTGATATCAAAAACCTGACTTCATATTCATGATTAGGGGGCAAAATTGAATAGGAAATGGATCTAACCCCTAATTTTAGAGGAACCGTATCAAAATTTTATTTTCCAAAACTTTCACAAAACAGAATCGATCTGTGCTCCTGGCGTAATGCGACCAACGCATAGACCTATGTATTTTGTTGACTGTTTTTCTTATTTTGGTAGAAGGCCTTGGAGTCTTGGGCATTAGCCTTCCTATGTGTAAAAACACCTATACATAGTCATTTTTCAACCCCATATCATTCAACATTTTTCCTAAAACCCTCTCTAACGCTTAGGTAAATATTTCACCCAATTTAAGTGTCCTAAACTCACTTTGTGATCTCAAAGAATTCATTCAAGCTTCATGTTCTCATTCAAATCTTCATCAAGGAAATCTCTAAGTTTGAGGTATATGGGTTCAATCATTGAGTCATTTCACCCATGGTACCCAACCTTACTTTTTACGTAAATTGCATGTTTTCAAGTTGATTTATATATGGGTATTTCTTATTATGAAGTGATTATGAACTTTGTTGGGGTTTCACAAAATATTGTTTGTTTATGCATATTTTGAGCTATGAATCTTTGATCTATTATGAGCTTTTATGAGGGGTTTCAGTGTTTTACATGGGTGTTACCAAGTGTTGGTGGGTTGATTTACATTTAGTTTTTTTGCATGATTTCTCTCTTAAATTGCATGATTTGAAACTAGCATTACACACTCGCTAAGTGTTTGATAAAATGTCTGATTTAGGGTTCCTGAGTTATTGATGATCTATGGTACGACCTATGAGTCAAGTGACTATATGATGATGAAAGGAATGTTTGTATCTGATGATTCATGAAAAGTATCTATTATGTTGCAAGTTGACCACACCTTATTGAGGGGGTGATATGCCTCAACCACTTTGATAGGGGGTGCTATGCCTATCTACCATATTGAGGGGCATATACCTTGACCACTTTGATGGGGGGTGACATGACCATCTATGATGGTGAGGGGTATATACCTTGACCAATATGATTGGAGGTGACATGCCCATCTACCAATTCAGAGGTGTATACCTCAATCACCTTCTAAGGAGGTGACATGCCTTGGATTCCTAGTAATAGTTGCTTGGTCTATGATGATGATCTCTTCCTACACATGTACTATGATCTATACAAGCATATTTTACTACAAGTATTGATCATGCATGCCATGTTGTTAATATACTTTCCTTGTTGTATGGTTATGCATTTTGACTATGTTGCCTATCTCCTTTGGCATTGCATCCTACATACTTAGTACATTCAAATATACTAATGAATACTCTACCCCACATGATGTTACTGTGTAGAAATCGGAGCTCCGAACGACCATCGTCCATGTGGCTAGTTGTGATATCTTGAAGAAAAGTTTTGGTGAGTCCTCAAGTTCAGGGACAATAGCTATACTACTCTGCTTATGTTATTTCGTTATGTCGAACTCTTGATACTTTAAGGGTGAGCCCGGAAAGCGTCTTGGCCCTTGCTTAAGTCTATGTTTATAGGTGTGACTGAACAAATGATGTAATTATATTGTGTTCTTGAATCGTTTTTTTTATAGTTATCTAAAAGTTCCCTTAGTCCCTTTTTCCTTGTTTCTACTCTCTTGTTGTTATTTAATTGCTTCCGCAACCAAGGATGTGTAATTGATATGCCAAGAGGCTTGTTTGGGGTTCCTTTGGGTTCCCATTCGCTGTGTCATGTCTAGCCCTATGATTTTATCTTGATGTAATCAAATGAACTGGGCCAAGGGAAGGTTGTACTAGGACTTATAGGTAATTGTTAGTTTTGACACTATGGAGATGATCCAAGTCGTATAGTGAAATTTACCTCTCACTTTTGACTAAAGGGCTTTATGAACTTAAATTGTCATTTTGCATGCCATACACTTGACAAGAATTAGGTTATCCAATTATATTGACTTAGGGAATTATGGGGAACACAATACCCTAGTTGATTTCTATTATTGATTGTCTCTCCTTATAATTAGTTTAGTTTACTTTTTTTATTGATTTTTGCAAACCCCCCCTTCGTGTAATTGAGTTAGTTAACTACTTGGATTTCTTATTGGTGAATTTGTCTTCAGTCAACGTATTCTCTGTGGGTTCGACCCTAACCTTTGTTAGGTTTAATTTCTTGAAGAATGACCTCTTTATCCTCTAAAAAGGAGGTGTAACTTGGGTGACATCAAGATTTTGGCACCATTGCCAGGGAATACAGCTAGATTTAGGTGGATTCATTAAGTAATTCGAGTGTTAATCCTTAGTTTCCTTTGTTTTACTTTTATTTTTGTTTTTATTTTATTGCAAGGTATACAAGTAGTATATGCCCAATACGCAGAGTCAAGGCAATCTCTTAACTTCATTTGATTTAGAGATCCACAAAACTATAAGAAGAATAGCCAGGAAAATGCCAACAATGCCTCCAATGCAGCTTTGAATTGGGGTATTAATGAAGATGATAGTAATAAGAACCCACCATCTTTGGAGGACATTCCATAGCCTTTGGATTTCAATGCCAATGCTTACCAGTGGAATCAATACAGGTTGACCCCATGACTATGAATGTGAGAAGGGCTATTCTGTTGCAACTACTACCGGCAAATATAAAGTTCACAGTCTCTAGTTGGTTACTTTAGATGCTATACAACTGTGGTGTATTTATGGGGCTTACCATCAAAGGATCCACATAGCCACTTGGACAATGCCGCATTTGTTTGTGAGACTATGACTAGAAAATAAATCTGTCTATGGATGTTGTGGGACTTTGTATATTCCCATTGTCTCTCACAGGCAATGCTATATTATGGCTATCTGAGTCATTGCATAGTTCAATCACTAGCTGGGCAGATTTGTAGAAGGCCTTTTTGGAGAGGTACTTCCCTAGATCGAAGAAGCTCAAATTAAAAGACTAGATCAACACCTTTGAGCAACTTCCTTGTTATTTGATAAGCACTAATGTTTACTAAATGTCTGAGAGCGTCCCTAACCATAAGATACTTGATGATGCCTTGGCAGAGATCTTCTACCATGCCCTTGATGAGAATAGTCAGGCTTTTGCTGACACTATCATAGGGGGCATGTTACTAGATCAACCATTTGCAAGGATTGCTGAGCATATAGAGCAAGTGGTAAAGATGAATCGTGGATGGGGACAATGTGATGGAGGTTCCCTAAATATTTCATGTGCTCTCAGTGTGAGTTCAGTGCAAGCCAAAATTAATGAAGATATTATGCAATAACTTGCTCAGCTTTGAACAAGCATGAATGTGGTGACTAATGCAAGAAAGAGTGAATGCAATGGTTCACTAACCTCCATGAGTACCCATGTACAAGGAACCATTCTATGAGGAGAACGCATGTGTTGTGAATAATCAGTCGAGTGGTTGCTGCACCAACGCCCAAGGGTCCAATTAGGACTATTGGTGCCAAGGTCAAGGAAATTAAGATTGGTACTATGGCAGAGATGGAGATTTTAGAGAGAATTGTAGTGGTTACTATGATAGGAACATGGGTCCAGATGTAAATTGGGGTTGCCAAGAAGGGTTAAGAAATGGTTCTTATGTGCCACCACATCACCATGACATGGGTATAGGCAATTCTAGAATTAAAGAGATGTTTTACAGCTTGTTGAGCAATGCAGAGACATATGATGAGACTCTGAGGGGCATGAAATCAGATATTTCAAGCATAAATTAGAAAATAAAGTCTCATTCTGTGGCTATTAAACAACTTGAGCAACTATTTGGTCAAGTGTCAACTTAGTTAAATCAGCGTCCGAAGGGTACATTGCCTAGCAATACAATGCAAAATACTAAGAATGAGGGGCAACATGTGGCGGTCATTAATAGGGGTGGTAAGAGCGCTATTGATCCTCCTATGCCGGTTGATAAGGAAGATGTTCGTGAGGGGATGGTTGTAGCTAAGGATGCGGATGAAGGAGATGATCGTGGTAAGAATAGGGTGTGAAGCAGCTGAAGCACTACAGAAGTTTAAGCTTGTCCCTAGGCCTCCTCCCCTTTTCTTTCAAAGAATCAAAATAGGGAGGAGGAAGGCAAGTTCAAGTACTTTCTCTCAATGCTTAAACAACTATCTATCAACATTCTTCTCATTGAGGCTTCGGAGAAAATATCGGGCTATGTTAAGTATATGAAGGACTTGGTTACGAAAAAGCACTTTATGAGTCAGGAGCTTTCTTAAGAGCTTCAACATTGTAGTGTTATCTCTATGAAGACCTCAGCTCAAAATCATGAAGATCTACGTGTTTTCACCATACCTTGCACTATAGGAGATGTAGAGTTCATAAGGACATGATGTGATTTAGTATCGTATCAATATGATGCTCCTTGTGATCTACAAGAAACTTAGATTGGGAGCCCCTACTCTTCCAGCATGAGGTTGTTAATGGCGGATCGCACGGTGAAGAAGCCTATGGAGATACTTCAAGATGTGTTGGTGAAAGTGGAGAAATTGATATTCCCTGCAGACTTTGTGATTCTAGATTGCGAGGTCAACTTTAATGTCCCAATCATCTTGTTAAGAAAATTCCATGCCACTGAATCCCTAGTGGTAAAACGTCCCAAAAATGCCCCAAAAATGTGTTTTATAAATGCCTATAATTGTAATGTGCATATATTTCACAATCTATGTGTGATATCAAAAATCTAATTTTATAGTCATGATTAGAGGGAAAAATTGAGTAGCTAGGAATGAAACTATTTTTATTTTTGCAAAATGTTAGAAGAGCCATAGTGAAATTTCAATTTTGCAAACATTTCTTATCCAGTGTGCAACCGCGACCAGATCGCAATGCAGACTTAGTGCGGATCAGTGTATTTTTGTCCTGCACGATTGCTCCACAATGCAAACTTATCGCAGAGCAGTTTTAGCACTTCCCTGATTTTTCATTTTGGCCCAAAAGCCTTCATAGCCCCATGCTCACATATGCGTGAAAACACCTACACTTAGCCATTTTTTCAACTCTATATCACTCAAGACCCTCTCTAACACTTAACTAGATATTTTATCCAAATTCAAGTTCCACAAGCTTAATCTCGGATCTCAAGAACTTCATTCAATTTCCAAGTTCTCTTCAAGTCTATATAAGTAAATCCCCGAATTTGAGGTATGTGGTTTTCAACCATTGGGTTCTATCACCCATGGTGCACAATCTTCCTTTCTATGAAAATTGCATGTTTCCAAGTTGTATTACTTATGGGTATTACTTATTATGAATTATGATTACAAATTATGTTGGGATTTTATGAAATGTTGATTGGAAACACATGTCTACCTATTTCAAGCTTATACTATGACATGGTTTGTCTATTTTGACTCTGCATGTTTCAGGCCATAAAACTATGATCTATTATCAGGTTTGACGAAGGATTTAAATATTTCTTACATGAAGGTTTTACTATGTGTTGGTAGATTGATTTATATTAAGTTTTCTCAAATTATTTCACTCTTGAATTGTATAATTTTGAACTAGGATTGCACACTTGCCAAGTTCTTGATAAATTATCTATACAAGGATTCTTGAGTTATTAATAATCTATTGCATGCATAATGAATCAAGTGACTATTTGATGATTAAGGGATTGTATGCATGCATTAAATTCATGAAAGTATCTATAGTATTGCAAGTTGACCACACCTTATTGGGAGGTGACATGCCCAATCACCTTGTTAAAGGAGTGACATACCTTCACCACCTCGTCGGGGTTTGATATGCCTGTACTACCACATCGAGGGGTATGTACCTTGACCACCTCGTCGGGTGGTGACATGCACGTACTACCACGTTGAGGGGTAAGTACCTCAATCACCTTCCAAAGGGGTGACATGCCTTGGATTCCAAGTAATAGTTGCTTGGTCTATGATTATGGTCTCTTACCACACATATATTATGTTCTATACAAGTTATATGATCTACAAGCATGTTTTACTTCAAGCATTGATCATGCATGCCATATTGACATTGTACTTATCTATTGCTTACAATTATACATTTTGACTATATTGGCTTATGTCATGTTGGATTGCATCCTACATACTTAGTACATTAGATGTACTAATGTATACTCTATGCCTGCATGATGTTACCATTTAGGAATTAGAGCACCTCATGATAATCCTCCACATGGCTAGTTTTTTCATGTTGAAGATAAGCTTTGGTGTGTCCTCAAGTTTGGGAACACTAGTTATGCTACTCTTGTTTTTGTTATCTCTTTATGTTGAATATTTGATACTATGAGGGTGATCCCAGAAAGTGACTTGCCCCCACCCAATCTATGCTAGAGTTGTTGTTGGAATAGTTGATGTAATTATACTATGATCTTGACTCTTAAGTATTTTATGATTATCCAAGACTTCCCTTAGTCCGTCTTCCCCTATTTATATCACTTCTTGTTGTTATCTTGCTTCCACGAACAAAGATGTGTGATTGTTGTGGTAAGAGGCTTGTTTGGGGATCCTTAAGGTTCCCCATTTATTATGTCATGTCTAGGACCTAAGCTTGGGTCATGACAAAATTGTTATCAGAGTACTAGGTTGTTAATAATCCTCAAAATCCAACACACCACATCGATTAGTCTTGTTCTTGGTTGTGAGGTGCACCACAATTATGAGTAAGAGGCTGTGAGCCGTTATAGGAAATGTTTCCATTCTTCATGATCTATGTTATGCTTTAGGAGTAAGGTAAGACATTTTTCTCTAACAAATGTTCTTTGCTATTCTAGATCATGCCGATTCCAAGAGGAATAGAAGCCCTTACTCTCGAGGAGTAACTAGCCCCTCTTGCTCCTCAAGAAGGGGGAGTGGGTCATGAGGCTAGATCTTCCTTGAATGCTCGATTGTTGATTGCTTTTACATGATGAATTGCAAGTTTTAGAACTACAAAAGCGTGACTCTTCTAGGGTTATTGATTAACTTTTATAGTTGACTGTAGAGGAGTTCTTTTCCAAGACTCCTTCGTAAATATGGCGCCTATAACTTTTCCTTGTAGAAGTCTTGTTTTATTTCTGCTTCCTTATTTAACATTCCTTCTCCTTATTAGATTTCGCCTCTTTTGTTATGTTCTCTTTTCTAATACTGCATTCTGAATCTGATTCAGGTTTGTCATTATTAAAATAGTTTAGGAGATCGTGTAAGAACCTAACAAATTACCCCCTTTTGATGATGGAAAACCTGTGTTCACTACAAGAAATAAAACTTATTGTGACAACATTTACTGGCGACCATACTTGTTGCTACAGTAGCTTTATATTCAATAGCGATATATATTGTCACTCCAAAATATTTAATTGCAGTGTCAAGTTATCTTGTATTGCCGCTAATAGTTATCACTGATTTTGAATTGACAAAGTCCCACTAAAATGAAATTTTTGACTCCAAATATTTAGTAGTAACTTGTAAAATGTCGTCACTAAATATAAGTTTGTAGCGACCTAGTCGCCACTAATAATAATTGAATCTAAGAAAAATAAAATAAAAGATAGGGAATAAAAACAAATTCTCTGAGAAATAAAAGATTATTCTCTCTTCTCAGTTGTACGCTCTCTTCTTCACAAAGCTAAAGAAACAAAATGGTTATTCTGTAGATTTGGAAAAAGGGAGGAAGAAAAACATTTTCACATGTATATGGGTTCCTCTTGCTCGATCTATAGGAAGAAAAAGTGTATCCGTTGGTAAAATGTATAGGTTAGGTTGTTTTTTGCTGGAGTTTCTTCAATTTTTCACTAATAGGGATCTCTAAAGTATATGTTTCATCATGTATGTGCTCAAATCTCTTTATGGGCATAAGTATTTTTAGATTTCCCATCTAATTTCTGAAACACAGTTGAAATTTTTTTAGGAAAGGGGTTCTGTAAAGTTGAAGGGGAAGGAAGAGAGTTCCAAGTTTAAAAATCATTGCTAGGGTAAGAAGCTCAACATTCTAAAAGAATTGAACCAGTTCACCTATTTGAAGTTTGGAAAATCAGTGCAAGGTATGCTAAAAATTGATAGTTCTAAATACATTTTTGTATTCTGTATTTCTCAGTCTAGCGGGATAAGCAGGTGAAACTTTTTGCATTTTATATTCTTTATCTTGAAAGTCATCTCTAATTTGTCTCTTTCTCTTGGTAAACTGAAAGTTATATTTTGAATTCTATCTAAACGTCTTTAACATGTATTATATTTTAACTGCTGCGTGTGGTATGTCTGATAATATTCTTATTAGGATCCTTTGTGTTTTTACAAACTCTAGTTCATTACATGTTTGTGACACCAATATTTAGTCGAGACAGGATGTATGTTTCCTACTACCTTTGGAAGCCGTTGAGTGTTTTTCTGATCCTTTTCCGCCTTAGAGATCTCTAAACTTGAGATGTTTAGTTTGCAAGAAATGATAGAGTAACTCACGGTTGCATCAAGATTTTTCAGAAACAAAAGCATTAGTGTCTTCTTATCTTTTATATTCCTCCTCAAAAAAAGCATAATCAGAGTTGATACTACTGATAAATATATTTTTACTGAGTACATACTGATAAAGATAGCACAAAGTTATGTTATGGTAAGAAGCTCTCAGGAAAAAATAGAACACAGTCGCAACAAAGTTAGGCATGACCATTTGCTAAATTGTACTATTCAATGAATCATCATAAACTGTCATTTTCAGCCTTAACAAATAAAGGAATAAAAACCAGTTGATGTGCATAATAGAAGCAATTACCTAGTGTAGGTCATAGTTCATTTAACAGTCTTCAGATGTGAAGAAGGGAATCAAAATAAAAGTTTCAATCATGTAATGAATATCGTCATTTATTCTTTAAATTTAATAAAATTAAGCACGCATTCAGAAGGCATAATAACATAATGCTACTCTTGCATTTAGTACTCTTCAGTAGACATCAAGATCTAATGACTTTGTTACTGGCCAAACTTTGCCTACTGTGAATTGAGTTGCTCGTGTATGTAGTGAAATTTCTTTTAAAGCTTTATATCCTCATGTATTCTTATATTTTTCTTCACGTAGCATTATTTCCTTGGTGTTTCTACACTTGTCTGATGGACATTCTACAATTTGATTGAAGTTCGGAAAAAGTATCTTAAAATTGGTAGTCTCTTTGTTGTTTACATCTTTATCGCCTTTTATATTTGTGGTTTTGACTGGTTAAAGAATTGACATCTTTGTTGGAGAAAGAAGTATTGACAAATGTTTTTACAATGATTTATTTTTTACACTTTGTGTTGTCCTGTCTAGTTAGCTAATCAATCACTTCTCTATGTTTGACATTTCATTTTCTGGAGATGTGTAGAGTCAATACGACTCTCTATAGTATCTCAAAATGTATGAAGGAAGTAGACATCCACTTTTGTCCTTATCTTTCGTGAGCTACATAAAGAGATGATAACACTTAAAAATTGTAGGATTAACAATAACCATATAATTGGATAATTTTGAGAGGGATATGAGATTGACATTATTGTGCAGTTGAACATGAGAATTTGGTGCTATTAGAATGTGGAAAAGAGAAGATTATAAGTTATAGATTGTTTTTTTTTCACAGTACAAACACTTGATGTGGCTACTTTAGAATTTAGAACTCATAAAATTAAAATCTTGGCTCCACCTATTATAGAAGGTGATGTTGGCCTCTAGGATGTCAAAATATTCCATTTTGAATATCTCGTTATATCATAGAGAACACAGATAATTTAACATGAAATACATGATTCTAAAGGTATTATGCTTGTATTCTCTCAAGTTCTGCTCTCACTGCTGTTATGCGTGCACCTCTCTAAATTTTTCACGATTAAATCTGATGCGACATAGCTCTCTAGTACCATCAACTAATTGTCTGATGGTCATACACACTCCAGGTTCAACTTGTTCTATCTAGTCTGACTCTATGTCACTAGCATTACTTACATAAATTGAAGCCTCATCTCTAGAGAAGGTCGTCGTTCTTGATGCCCCACTTCCTTTGGGAAACTAGAGGCATGAGCACCTAATCCAACATTATATTTTTGGAATTCCCTTGCAAATCCAGGCTTGATGAATAATTTCAATCTCTCCCATTCTCAGACTGTGAGAGTGTGTGAAGAGCATGCTTATTAAATCTCTGAACATTGTAAAGCTCCATGATTCTGTCATAATTTTCATCTCACCATCTTTGAGCTTGCCATTTGTTGAACACGCCCCGACTAAATCTGATTCTTTTGAGATCATTTCCACCATGAGGGGAGAACCAAAGGTAATCTGAATTCCAGGTTCCACTTGTGCTGCCCACTCTTTAGCCTCTTCATCATCCAATATTACATCACTTAATCTAGAAGCAAACCTAGTTGGTGTTTGGAAATGACCAGTACTTTTAAAATTTCAAGCTGGAGTAGAATTTGAATGTCTTGTATGGTAATTGTACTCAACTCCCTCAGAGACTGCATCAAACTCTGGATATAGATATGGTCCATGTACTTTCTTGTAATTGTTGGTGGCCATATTTTACTTGCACCTATAAGAACCAAAAACCTTCAGTGCTATATCCTTAATCTGTGTTGTCAACCTTTTGATAAAATCTTTAGTATTGGGTGAACCACGAATACCTTCTTCTTCTCAACCCTCGCCGTCAACTTTTTGCTTACATGTAATGCATGCCAACATTTAAATTCCCTTTATTTTGTTCCTCTGATCTACTCTGTATATTCTCTTCTTTCTTCTAGTTACTGCAAATGAAACATAAATGAATCATGATTTTATAAGTAAACAATCATTTAACACTGATTTGTGATATATTATTTTGTGTGCTTTAGTTGACAGAAGTTACAGATGCATCTATTATGTAAAAAACAAGTTTTGTCCTATTAGATACTCCATCTCATTTTTTATTGAAACAACAATGTAAATTATGAGTGGATCAGAAAAGCACTACTAATATGAACAAATACACTATCTGTTACTTGAAAAAGGCCACGAGATCAGTAGAATTGAACTATTTACTACCACAGCTGAATGTTTGCTTGTACATTGCTAGATAATCACCTAAAATACAGTAAAGTTGTGCCAATAACATGCTGAAAAATTGGCTCCATCTCTAAGGTGAACCAGACCCCCATAAATTAACATAATGAGAATTGGCTGCTCCTGATTAATTTGTACAACTATGTTGCAGCCCACAACAACTCATCCTACATTTTGCATATTTTAGAAGTTAACTTTCATATGCAACTAATGAACCAACATCTAAAATTAACACAATTAAGGAATTTGATTTTTCATATGGTCAGTTAAGTAATAGTTATTATCTCAAAAAGTCACATACGTGATTCCAAGCCCATATATGACGTTTTCTCAATCAATAGCATTCTTATGTGCTCTATATACCCTTTTTATTATTAGCATTGACTAGTGAGAATTTCCAACTCTAGTTACAATGTCATTAGTGATTTTTTCCTGTAAAGTTATTTCTCCATACCTCTGTGTATTTCTCCATAGTTAGAGTTGAAAATTCTAATGTTGCACGTAATGATGAAGTAGAAGTTGATAGCACCAACAGTTTTAGCATCCAAATATTCTTTTTCAACTTTCAACCGAACATTATCTAAACATCTACTGAAAACATATAATGAGAAAAGAAAGTGTTATTAACTCCTCATTTTCTTTTTCTCCTTGTCTTGTGATACACGAATTTCTCTTTCTTGGCTGTTTAACTCACAATGAACAACTCTAGAGAAGGTGCAGAAAGTATATGCACATTAGTTTGCCGTGATACTCCACCAATAAGTAATACAAAACTGCGAGGACTTTAATAGAAAACTCAACCAACTCTAGCTGATTTTTACTATGTGATGTCAAGTTTTGGTATGGCATAGATTTGGAATCATTGAGGGTGTATGATGACTTTATTTTGCACGTGAATTCTTTTTCCAAAGGACTACCCAAGCTTATTTAACAGTTCTTTACTCGTGCCTTAACTTACTGGTGTAGTCTATATGGAGCAGTTGTTTGAGGACTTAGGCTAGCACAATGACCTAAGTTCCTTAAAATGAGTTTTGTCAAATCTTTAATGATTATTGCTGCTTCTTGTAGTCATTGTTTTGGATTGAGAGAAAAAATCTGGAAAATTGATATATAAATCATGTAAAGTAGCCCCCCAAGTCATGGGGTATATGATACTTAAAGGAAATAAAACCTAGTTCCATTTATACTACTAGACTTATCCTAAGACAAGTAGGAAAAACAAACCTAAACTAAGTAGAAAAAAGGGTTCCTAAATGGATTAGGATTTGGGCTTTTCTAGGCGAAGTGCACTTTCATGACTGGTACCACGATCCGTGGTCCTTTTCATGTTCAGTATAGCATGCCTTCGTCCTTTACTTGACGTTGGAACTGTCCCAAAATTTTCTCTTCTTCACGAGTTCCTTCACGACTCATGAAACTGTCTACGAGTCGTGCAAGGCTGCCTTAGTTCTTGCCTTTGCATTTGGGACTTTATTACTGCCTTGGTGCCTTGCACGAGCACCTTCATGGCTCGTGGAGTGTAACACAAGTTACGCCCCAAAATTATGCTTCGAAAATGCCCATAATCGTGATTTTCATATATCTCAAAATCTGTGTGATATCAAAATCCGACTTCATATTCTCAATCAGGGGGTAAAATTGAGTGGAAAATGGGTATAACTCAGATTTTAGAGGACCCATAGCAAAAAATAATTTTCGCTAATTTTTGATTTCCATCGGCCATCTGCGCCCTGACCGCGATGCGCCAGGGGCGCAGATTAGTGTTGGAATGAAGTTCATGTCTGGTCCACATCGCGCCAAGGGCGCTAACTAGTGTATTATTTTCCTTGGTTTTTCTATCTTGCCAAAGGGCATTGGGGTCATAGCCCCATGTCCACTTATGCGTGAAAACACCTATACTTAGACATTTTTCAACTCTATATCACTCAAGACCCTCTCCAAGACTTAACCAAATATCTCATTCAAATTCCAAAGATTTGAAGCCTAATTTTTGAACTCATAGATTCTCCTCAAGCTCCAAATTCTGTTCAAGCTCATCTCAAGAAAACCCAAGTTTGAGGCATGTGGGTTTCATCCATTGGGTCCTTTCATCTATGGAGCCAAATATCTCTTGTTATGAAAATTACATGTTTTCAAGTTATATCATCTATAAGTATCTCTTATTATGGATTTGATTATAAATTATCACTACAAGAAAATAGGTTTTTAATGAGGGGAAATTCCATCACTAAAAGTATAAATCCGGTCGTTATTAGTCAATAACGACGGGTAAAAATCTTGTCGTCACCGATCGTTAAAAGCTCCGTCGTTAAAAGTTTAGCAATCGTATTAAATCCGGTCATTAAGAAAGCTTTAACAATGACAAAAATTCGATTCGTTATAGCTCTTTTCAGCAACCAAATTTTTTCTTCGCTAATTGATATTCTAGTTATTAAAAAAAAATAGGCAAGCCAAGTGTACTTCTGGGGAAGGGCCCAACCACAAGGATCTATTGTAGATAGCCTTACCTTGCATTTCTGTCGGATGATGTGACCAAGGTTTGAACCTACATGACAGTAACTTCACCAATTACTCTAAGGCTCCCTTCAGTTCTAGTTATTAAAATCTTAATTATGACCACAAATTAGATCAGCAAAAGTGCATATACACATATACAAATAATATGAAAACATATAAATTGATTATATTCATATTAAATTTCATAATAACTATAAAGAATGGTATTGCATAACTTACAAAAATATAGACATACAAATTATATGATATTATATTTTTAACTCTTAGTAAAAGAAAAAATAGAATATCTTTTCTTAAATATGAAATGCATTCTTTCTGTGCTTCAAAAATTTTTCGTTGCTTATATTTCTTTACTCTTTCTCTGAGGATGAGTTCTTCAAACTGCATGATCTGTCAAAAGACAAGTGTAAAAACTTCATGTAAGGTTATTAATAACACTCCTAATAACTATTATCTTCTTTTTTCTTTTTCGCAAAGTCAAGGATTAACTGCAATAAAATATAAATTTTGTTTCTATTCTCACAATCAAATAAAAAAAAAGTTGAACTTTTCAGTTCTAGACATAAAGTTATTTGTTTTGTATTTTGCACCTTATATTATTGACTTTTTGCACATTGATATGGATAAAACCCCCAACTTCTTTTAGTTTCACTTTTTATAT
Organism: Solanum sejunctum; assembly: GCA_025642045.1. Classification (NCBI taxonomy): domain Eukaryota; kingdom Viridiplantae; phylum Streptophyta; class Magnoliopsida; order Solanales; family Solanaceae; genus Solanum; species Solanum sejunctum. Next base: position 1,623 of record JAOTQJ010170401.1, on the reverse strand, counting down.
TAATAGTATTCACATAATATAAATAATTCAATATCATTAAAATATTATGAGATACAAATCAATTATATCATCTTAAATTTTAAATAATAAAGAAAATCATGATCTCTTAATTAATTTAGTAGTTGATTATATGTCATGTATTTTTAAAATTGTCTGTTTGTAAAATTTCACTTTATACTTTAATAACTCAAATGAATGATTTTTCTTTGTATACACCACTTAGTTTCACAACCAATAATAAAAAAAAAGTTGACACAATATCTATTTTTTATTAAAAAATCATTATTACTGAATACTAATTCTTAAGTCTATTGATGAAGGTAATTTGCAAGTGGAGAAACATCTATCCTCTTGAGAAAATCACTTACTACCAAATTTATGTAACTTTTTTACCTTATATTAATCTCATAAGCTCATAATTATTATTTAATATTATTACTTCTATTTTTAATTATTTGTTTCATTATAATCTTTTGTTTTGACCTACTTCATCTTGCATCTTTAAAAGGTCAAGTGAAGATGAATAACTTGTCTCTCAAAATAAAAACATATATAGAAACTAAATTAAGAAAATATTTAAGTTAAAACAATTGTACTAAAAAGATTGTAACTAAATGCTTTTACAATATTTTAAAATTTTCATAATTGACTATAATAAGAATGATGGATAGAGTTATTAGAAGATAATATATTAATATGTTTTTTCTTTTTATTAGACATTTGTTATTATGAAATAATCAAAATTATAAAAGATGGAGGATTCTTATCAGAATGATGAACTGATCAATAAAACGCCACTTGTTATACTTATAACATGATTTGATCTAATATCTTTGCACACATATTAATTAAAATACATTTTTACACTAATTAATATGTTTTAACGACGGGATGTTATGTTTTTAATGATCAAACTTATCCTCATTAATATTGGATTAAAATTTATCTTTAACAATTGAAAAAATTGGTCACTATTAGCGTATTTATAACGAACGGAAGAAAATTTGGTGGTTATAAGTATATTTATAACGACCAAAAAATAATTTGGTCGCGATAAGTATATTTATAACAATCGAAAAAAATTTGGTCACTATAAGTATATTTATAAAGATCGGATTCACTTTCCTTCATTAAGAAATGGTCGTTAGAAGTCTTTTGTCTTCTAGTGTATGTTGGGGTTTTATGAAATGTTGATTATGTATGTCTATCTACTTCAAGCTTATATTATGAATTGATTTTGTCTATTGAGACTATGCATGTTTTGAGCTATGAAACCATGATCTATTATGAGATTTAATGATGGATTTCAAGGTATTCTACATGAGGGTTTTACTATGTGTATGTGGATTGATTTACATTGAGTTTTGTCATATTAATCCACTCTTGAATTGCATGATTTTGAACTAGCATTATGAAGGTGTTTGATAAAACGTCTTGTCAAGGATTCTCAAGTTATGGATGATCAATTGCATAGTTTATAAGTTAAGTGACTTTATGATGATTAAGGGCTTGCATGTATGCATTGAATTCATAAAAAGTATCTATAGTGTTGCAAGTAGACCACACCTTGTTGGGGGGTGACATGTCCAATCACCTTGTTGAGGGGTGATATGCTTGATACAC
>JAOTQJ010170391.1:14879-25462 GCA_025642045.1 Solanum sejunctum | reverse complement strand
CCAACAACTCACAACTTCCAACCAACATCACACTTAAGATAGCACAATAAAACTCATATGTTAAATGCAACTAAAATCTGGGCAGCAACATTAAGGTAATGTTCATAACTCAAATCATGTTAAGAATATTAAATAATCTTCATAATACAGATCAAAAACCATTTAGAAATGATTAAATCAAAAGGAAAGATTGCAGCAATTTTCTGGACACAAGCTGTCCAGAATTTCCAGCAAAGCATACCATCATCTAATTCTTGATTTTCATGAAGGAATCACACCAAATACACAAATATAGTTACTTACCTTTATCTTTATTGTTTAGCAACTCCTTATGAAGCCTAAGAGGTCCTTTAGCTGCTGCTTCTATGTCAAGAAACCTCTTGAGAGAAAGAATGAGAAAGCTGAAATTTTCTAAGTCTAAAAGGGGACTGAAAATTTGCTGCTTATAATCCCCTCTTAAATGGCCTCATTAGGACGAATTTCCTTAGGCGTTTTGTACCATATAAGACCACTTAATACCACAAATAATAAGGCTGGTTATGCAACAGCTAGGACTTCAAAATTGAGCCTAATTGGGCATCAAATGGGCTGTCAAATTTCAGCCTTCCTCTTAATCCGTTTTTGGCCCCAGTTAGTCAAGTGGTTTGAAATATACTTGGGCTCTTCTTTCATTCTTCTTGGACTGAAAATAAGGTACATTTATGATGCTAAAATATGGGATAAAATTACACCCTTAAAACAGATTTTTATCCATAATCGAACTTAGACAAAAAATGATGTCAAACCTCTTCTCCGTTAAGCTAGTAATTTCAAGTTAAGCAAGAAGATGAATCACCTATTAGATTATTAATTCATACAAACACCATAATTCTCTTACTAGATGATATCCTCAATTTAACATAAATTGGATATACACAAGGCCTTCATAAGCGTTAGACGCCCACATCATGCACTAACACGAGAATCAAGCACTTTCAAGAATTGATGCTATTTTGACCAAACCATATCAAGATTTATTCTCATACAAGTAGTACATGTAAAATATGGGGTGTTACAGTAGGATATTTAATAAGTTATCAGTTTAGACTCCTAAGTAAACCAGCTATTTAAATTTACCACTAAATTAAATAGTCATAGTTACTGAATAGTCCATAATACCCATTTAAAATATTTCAAGATAAACCTTGTAGAAAATAAAGAGGACTGATTCTCAAAATGGCCTAATGGGTCATTACATCATCCACCACTAAAAATCATATTCATCCTTGAACTTAAGGCAGAAGAAGGTACCTAAATCTTCAAAGAGATGGGGATATTTAGCACGCATGTCAAACTCTGTCTCCCAAGTCACCTCTGTAATTGGAATGTTCTTCCATTGCACCTTCACGGAAGCAATATTTTTGTTTCTAAGCTTTGGAACCTATCTATCCACAATAGCTATAGGCTTCTCCATAAATGATAAGTCTGGACTGAATTTCACCAAATCAAATGAGAGTATATGAGACTCATTGGTCACATACTTCCGGAGCATAGAGACATGGAACATAGGATGTACGGATGGTAGGCTAGGTGGCAAGGCCAATCTATCAGCCACCTCTCTAATTCTCCCCAAAATCTCAAATGGGCTAATAAATCAAGGGCTAAGCTTGCTTTTCTTCCCAAACCACATCACACCCTTCATGGGTGATACTCTGAGCCAAACATGATCACCCTCCATAAACTCTAATGCTCGGACCCTCCTATCTGCATAACTCTTTTGTCGACTCTGGGCCATCAACCATCTACCCTTAATCATACGGACCTGCTCCATAGCATCCCTCAAAAAGTCTGCGTCTAATGAGTCCATCTCAGCAGAATCAAACCAACCAATTGGAGATCTACACCATCTACCATACAATGCCTAAAATAGATCCATTTGAATATTGGAGTGATAACTATTGTTGTAGGCAAACTCTACTAAGGGAAAGTGTTGGTCCCAATAGGTAACAAAATTAATCACACGCGCTCGCAATATATCCTTCAATACCTGAATAGTCTGCTGAGACTATCCATCTATATGAGGGTGAAAGGCTGAGCTCATATCGAGCTGAGTACCTAGACCATGCTGTAAGGCCCTTCAAAAATGTGAATTGAAGAGTGAACCCTTATCAGAAATGATAAAAATGGTCACACTATGCAATCTAACTATCTGACTGATGTATAGCTCTACTAACTTCTCTGTTGTATATTTGACCTAGTCAATCAATCTATGACTACCCAGATAGAGTCATAACCACCAACAGTAGTAGGCAAACCCACCACAAAATTCATAGTGATTCGCTCCCACTTCTATGTAGAAATGGGCATCCTCTGAAGCTTGCTATCTAGGCCGCTGGTGCTCACACTTACCCTGCTGAAAAGTCAAACACTTAGCCACAAACTGTGAAATATCCTTCTTCATACCACACCACCAATAGTGCTGACTCAGGTCATGATACATCTTCACTGCTCCTGGATGAATGGAATAACGAGTACAGTGAGCCTCCTCAAGAATCAATCTAATCAAATCACCTACCTTAGGCACACAGACTTGATCTCCAATCCTTAAAACACCATCAGGATCAAGCACTGCTTTCTTAGGGTCTCCTCTGGTCACTTTGTCTCTGATTAGGCATAACTTCTCATCCTTAAACTAACGCTCTCAAATATGGTCCATCAAGGAAGAATGAGCCTCAAGAAAAGCAAGTACACCGCCCTTATCAGAAAGCTATAACCCGACTAGGCCATCAGCTAGACACTGAACATCCCTGGCCAAAGGTCGCTCCTCCACTCGAATGGTGGCTGAACTCCCCATGCTAGAAGTCTTTCTACTCAAGGAGTCAGCCACAATATTTGCCTTCCCCGGATGATATAGGATGGTTAAATCATAGTCCTTTAGCAACTCCATCCACCTACAGTACCTCAAGTTTAGATCCCTTTAACTGAATATATACTGAAGGCTTTTATGATCAGTGAAGACCTCACAATGTACACCATATAAGTAATGATGCCATAACTTAAGAACAAAAACCACAGCTGCTAGCTCTAAGTCATGGATAGGATAAGTCTTCTCATAAACTTTCAATTGTCTAGAAACATAGGCAATCGCTTTACCCCTTTGCATTAATACACCACCTAACCCTACTCCTGAGACATCACAATATACTGTAAAGTCCACAGCTGTCTCAGGTAAGATTAGAATGGGAGCTAAAGTCAACAAGGTTTTGAGCTTTTGGAAGCTTGCCTTGCACTCATGAATCCAATGAAAGGATACATTTTTCTGAGTTAATCTAGTCAGTAGGGCTACAGTGGAAGAAAATCCCTGAATAAACCATCAATAGTACCTTGCTAACTCCACAAAACTATGAATTGCAATAACTAAAGTTGGCCTAGACCAACCTTTAACTGCCTCAACCTTAGCCGGATCTACTCTGATCCTCTCTTTAGACACTACATGCCCTAAGAATACCACTGAATCAAGCCAAAACTCACACATGGAGAATTTTGCATATAGTTTTTCCTCCCTCAACCTTTGGAACACTATCCTAAAGTGACTAACATGATCAGCCTTAGAATTGGAATACACCAAGATGTCATCGATGAATACTATTACAAAAGAATCTAAGTATAGACGGAACACCCTATTCTTCAACTCCATGAACGCTGCAGGGGCGTTAGTCAACCCAAAGGACATCACCAAAAATTCATAGTGGCCATAACGAGTTCAAAAAGCTGTCTTAGGAATATCTGATGCTCTAATCTTCAGCTGATGATAACCAGACCTCAAGTCAATATTAGAGAACAAAGATGCTCCCTAAAGATGATCAAACAAGTGATTAATACGAGGAATCAAATATTTGTTCTTGACAGTCACTTTGTTCAGCTGCCTATAATTAATACACATCCTCATGGACCCATCTTTCTTTTTCACAAACAAGACTAGGTCACCCCAAGGTGACATACTAGGACGAATAAATCCTTTGCTCAGCAAATCTTAAAGTTGCTCCTTTAATTCCTTCAACTCAACTGGAGCCATTTGATATGAAGGGATGGAGATAGGTTTTGTGCCCGACTCTAGATCAATAGGAAAGTCAATATCCCTATCGGGAGGAACACCTAGAAGGTCAGTGGAAAATACAGTGACAAACTCTTAAACTACTGGAATAGACTCCATAGAAGGTGGATCAATATTAGTAGCCTGAATGAAATCCAAGTGAGAGATACATCCCTTATCAATTAGTTTTTGAGCATAAGAACCACTATCACCCTTCCACTCAATTTTTGGTACCCCGGGCATGGCTAAGGTCATCATTTTAGCATAGAAATCAAGGATAGCATGGTATGGGGAAAGCCAATCCATCCCTAAGATAACATCAAAATCTACCATATCTAGAATAATCATATCTACCCAAGTATCATACCCAGACAAAGGAACAAGACAGGATCAATACACTCAATCCACCACTAAAGGCTCATCTACTGGTGTAGAAACATGAATGGGTACAGACATATGATCACATAGCAAGTCGAATCCAAGTAAAAGGTAGGATGACACATAGGAGTAGGTAGATCAAAGATCAAATAATATAGATGTAGATCGATGACAAACTAGGATAATACTTGTGATGACTGCATCAGAAGCGTCTACCTCAGGACTCCCTGGAAATACATAGCAATGTGCTCCTCTACCACTGCTTGTCTGAACAATGCCTCTACTTCCACTCTGTGAGACTATAGAACCAGCCGCTCCTCTACCTGGAATGCGGCCATCTCTATCTGTCTGAGCTTTGCCTCGCCCTCTGTATGGTGGTGGTTCCAGTGGTCTAGTCTAAACTAAAGATCGGGGGTAGGGCCCACCTTATCCCCCTGATAAGGGACACTGTCATATCAAGTGATCAGGATCTCCATACCCATAACAAAGCCTCTGACTCTGGGACTAACGTGCGAATCCTGACGAACTACTATAGCTATCTCGCGCTGTAGGCCCATGATGTGTCTGACCACCCTCAGAAGCAAGTAATGATGCATGAACTTGTCCTCGACGCTGGGATGAGCCACCCCCTCTATAAAACCCTCTACCTCCAGATGAGGTACCAAAAAACTGACCAGATGCATGGGCCCTCTTAGGGTCCCTAAACTCTTCCCTCTCCATTAGCTCTACCTCCTTAGCAACACTCACAATAGACTGGAAAGAGTCCCCATCCCTAGATACTCTAAACGTCGCCTATAGGATAGAATAGGTCAATCCTCTCATAAACCTATGAACTTTCTCTGTCTATTTGGAATAATGGTTGTAGCATGTCTAGATAGCTGACAGAAATAGGTATCATACTCGATGGCTAATAAGACATCCTACCTCAGACTCTCAAATCTCAATCGACTCTCCTCCCTCACACTCCAAGGGACAAATCTATCATAAAAAGCACTGGAGAATATCTCCAAAGACACTATGGGAGATCCCATAGGCAAAGATCCCAAATATGTCTTCCACCATTCTCTGGCTGGCCCACGAAACTGAAGGGTAACATATCGAACCCCGTGTGACTCAGCTAAGCCAACAACATCCAACATCTTTCTACAAGTAGTTAGAAACTCATAAGCATCCTCCATCCTTCCGCCCTAAAATTGAGGTGGGTTCATATTCCTAAACATCTCATAGCAGCGCTGCTCGCTCTCAGTCAGTGTAGCCATGGGTGCATCTCGAACCTCAATAGCTAGTGCAGGATCAATCTCAACTCTAGTACCTATTGGTAGCTGCTTTATCGGATCATGGACCAGTGGAACATGATGTTATTCTGGGGTCTAAGCTCCTCCTCCGATTTGAGAATCGCCTCGTATGCCTCTCATATTACTGCTCGGACTAAGACTCTCAAGTATATTCAGCACCCTTAATAAAGTATCCTGCAACAATGGTGAGGTTACGTGCTCTGAAGGGACCTGGTTCCCTCTAAGGTCAGCTGTAGGCTCTGAAGAGACCTCCCTAGCATGACCTCTCACTGGTGCTGCTTCAGGAGCATGACCTCTGGCCCGAGCTCTACACCTACCTCTAACTGGGGCCTCGATAACTTCCTCAGGAGCTGCCTCACATCTACCACCCGAAATAGTAGCTCTAGTCCTCTCCATCTGTAAAAAGAACATGGTCATACTCAGTACTACCGAACATAACCGCGGACGATAAGAGAGAATACATAAAAAGGGAAGTTCCCTAACATTCTCCATATCCTCTCAAAGATAAGTACAGACATCTTCGTACCTATCCTTGAGACTTTACTGAAACTCAGCTTGTATGCACGTGGGACCTATGAACCTAGGCTCTGATACCAACTGTCATGACCCAAAAATGGGCATGATGGCACTCGTCATTTCTCACTAAGATAAATCAGCCTACAACCAACTATAACATTAAAAATATGGAATTATAAGAAAGATGAGAGTTCAATTACGGATGATAAGTCAACTTAATGAAAATTACCCCAAAACCTGGTTGTCACGTGCACAAGCTTCAATATATTATAATAAAATCGAAAGGAAACACAAGTATCAAATGATATTGTCTCTATAATAGAAAAAAATCATAAAAACGGAGTAAGAAGTCAACTGGGTTGGCAAATAACTACCTCTCACAATCTCCACAGAAGGCCTCGAACAGGGAAAAAAAGAGAGTATCATGATAGTCCGGGCTGGCAACCTATAAAATTATTGTAGCAAAGGGTGAGTACCAAACACACGGTACTCAGTAAGTGAACTACTAAACACAAAATTAAGTTGTATAGAATACAGGTACCTTGAAAACTCCAACCAAACCCCCACAACTACAACCTAATCCATAACCTTCACAATTACACCATCCGAAAATTCTGTGATCAAAGTCTATAATAGTATAATTCTCATTATTCCACTTTTAATTCATAGGGAAAAATTATATAATTTATCAAGTTCTCGCTAATTCATCAAGTGTCATTAAATCAATACCAAAACTAATCATGTAAAGACATAAACAAGTGAAATGATATAATGAATAACCAATCTCAATAGCACTTCATATAACCATAACAAGCCAGAGCATTATAAGATGAAAACGAATGCCGTGAGATGTAAATAATGCTATGCAATGTCAAATAATAGTGATGCATGTCTGTCCGATGATACATATCTACTGATCATAAACATGCCTCAGTCAGAACCCATGGAGGCCACACATGAACCATGTATTCGTCGGAACCATTTCTCTTTGGCAATTTTCCTTTCTTATCTAGCTGGAACCATTTTCCTTTGGCTTTTCATTTCTTTTCTTGGGTCATCCAGCAAACACATAGTAGATGCAAAATAATGATGTTCATGAAACTAAAATGTGCAAGATGCCCATAGAATTTCATATATCTCAAATCAAGAATGGGTAGCTCAATACCATACATGTTGCAATATCCTCAATCTCAATACCATTACAACCTTAATCATATTTGCATCTAAAGTAAGTATCACTTCAATATCAATGACAAATAATCACTATTTCACATACAATAAATTTCCATTATTAATACACAAGTCAAATATCACCATAGGATTATTACCCAAATTTAAAATATTTCAATCAAAGCCTATATAAATCATTCTCAACGCCCCACACAAGAAGCATAAGATTCTATATACTTAACTAAGGTTAAGAAATTCACTTGCCTTAATCAAATCGCGGTCAATCAAATACTTGAGCCTTCCCCTTTCGAATGAAATCCGAAACACCACGAGCTAATCCAATAAGAATTCACAATTAAATTTTGAAACGAACAACACCCATGTTACTATATGACCTAATCTAGACCCAAAATTTATTCAATTAATTCTATAACTGATTTTTCTAAATTTTAAACTTAGGGTTAAGTCTTAATTCCTCCAAATAATAAAACTTCAATGGTATTCATATAATATAATACACCTAAAACTTAATTTCATAACTCTGCAAATCAGAAATCTGAGACGATACCTGCAAAACCTTGCTACACTTTTAACAATTAAACATATGTAATACTCCCCAATTATTAGTCCATCATTATGCTAGTGATAATCGAACAATTTCCCATCAGATTCTTGTCCCATTAAGACCCATTTTCATGAACAGACCTTAATTTCAAATCCTATCTCCAGTATAGCAAAAAAAAATATTTTGAATTATAAAATAATTACTATAAAAAAAATCTGGAACTAGAAAAGGAAACATCATCACTGCAACTAAAATTACACTAGTTCTAACACTAATAGTTTAGAATTTATAAGGTTCTTTTTTTTTCACTATGCCCTTTAATTGGTAACTCTTTATCAACCAATCAAGGCACCACTACTTTTTCTCCATTTAACCCTAGCCAATCATGTTCACACAAACATTCAACTCCGCCTTTACAATTAAATAATGCAATGCACTCCATATCTCAAATATATATACAAAATTATAAGATTTGACATAAATACGTCTCTTACCCATAGTCGTTCGTCCCTTGTTGCCTGACTTGCTTAAAAAAAGTAAATCCTGTGTTCTTCTTTCCCTTCTTCTTTTATTTTTCAAATTATATTAAAAGAATTAAACCCTAATAGCTAATTTTATTTCTATATACACTAAGTGGTATAGGATATTTAATAAGTTATCAGTTTAGTATCCTAATTAAACTGGCTATCTAAATTTACCCCTAAATTAAATAGTTATTGAATAGTTCAAAATACCCATTTAAAATATTTCAAGATAAATCTTGTAGGAGATCAGGAGGACTAATTCTCAATATAGCCTAACGGGTCATTACAATAATTTTCAAGTATGATGAAATTAGGGTTTTGATGACTTTGATTTCAAATGCTATTATTATGCACGAATTACACTCAATTTACATGAATTACGTGAAATGTCTCAAGCATGTTATGATGTATATGAAAATCATGAATGAAATACTTCAATTATTATTCAAATGATCTTCAATTCAAAGATTATGCATTTATTTACTCTATTCTCATGATTGTGGACTTGTATGATATGAACCCATGCTATTTCTTTCCACTTCATCTCATGATCATGCTTTTACATATACAAGGCTTCAAGAATGATTATGAATAGGGGAATTAGGATCTTGAAGATGACCTGGGGTCCCTACGGAGAGATTTAGGATCTTGAGAGACAATCTAAGATCCTATTATGATTATGAACAAGAGATTTAGGACCTTAAAGGTGGCTTCGGGTCCTTACGGGGAGATTTAGGATTGTGAGAGGCGACCTAGGACCTTACTAGGGGATTTAGGACCTTAAAGGTGACCTGGGTCCCAATGGGAAGATTCAGGATCCTAAGCCGTGACCTAGGGTCTAAGCTACTCCTATGCATGATGTTACGGTCTATCAGATTATGATGAAGCTTATGATGATGATGTGCAAGTATGAACTATGATGACTTATGATGAGCATGATTATATATCTATATTATGTATTCCATGGGATGTTGACTTAACACCAAGAGGACCTTAAGATTATGACTCACCCATACGTGAGAGATGACCCATTAAGTAAATTCCATTGTTACATAACTAGGTGCAATCGTAGAAATAATGATATTTCCCAATATGGGTTGCTAGTAGATCCACATAGCTTATAATATGACAGGTAGAGTTCTACCTTGTTAAATAGACTCCCCCTCTTTTTTTTTTTAATTTAGGGGCAATACCTAAATTCCAAGTTATAGCTCGCATGATCTTATTTTGGTTATGATAACATTCACACATATGTTGATGCACTATCATATTATGCATCATTACACCTATGGCACATTAATATGTTGATTAGTTTATCTACTTTGGTTTTATATATATATAAGCCCTTGTTCATGTATCATTATTATGCAACTATTGACATGATGTATATTATTGTATTGCATACTTAGTACATTCAAACATACTAAGGCATACTCTATGTCTATATTATTTAACAATATAGGAACAAGTGACTATCTTTCTCCTCATCCTTGTGGCTAGACTTTGATTGGTTTAAGAGATAAATTGTGTGAGTCCTCATGCTTCGGAGATATGAACTATTATTATCTAGATTTTATGTGATACCTCATAACTCTATCCTCACATGTACCTATGTTTCAAGCCTCATTCTTATATGTGGGAAGTGTATTAGGGTCATAAGCGACCTCTAGTACTTAATTGAGTTCAAAACTTTCCTATAAATGGAGTTTCTAGTCCTAGATTATGCAACATTCAACTTTAAATGATCATAAATCTTACTACCCAAAGAATTAGATAATCTATGACCTACCAAACAAATACCTTTGAATTATCTTTCGAACGCAATTAATTTCACCTAATTTGGAGTTCAGAGTCAAAAGTTATATCTGTTTTACTGGAGACTGCCAGATTCAAAGTGCATCTATGAAACTTCTTTATGGGCCGTAGATTAAAGTACGACCCATCTACTAAATCTTGGAAATAAGTCCTTAAACTCTAATTTTTGGCACCAAAATTTTAAAGGTTTAAGTTTAAAAAAAATGGACTAATCTACAGTCCACAACACTACTAAAAACTGGCTAAAA
>JAOTQJ010170364.1:14993-25468 GCA_025642045.1 Solanum sejunctum | reverse complement strand
TAGAAGAAATGTTGCATTCGGTCCCAAACTTTATTAAATCGAACCAATTAAGGACTTTTGGGGTTTAAGTTAAGTTATGGGTCCTAACATCTTTCCTCTGGGTTGTCTCAAACCCTAAATAAAGAAATTTGATGGTGGAGAAGCCTAACAACTAATAAGTCATAAAATGTCTATATTTTTCATTACATGACATCATGATAAACAATAAAATGCCAAAATCTCTAATTAATAATAAATAATAATTCACAAATGAAAACCACAAAGCTTAGCAAACCTTGAATGCATTAATAGTTAATGAGCAATTCCTCAGGAATGGAGTTTTTCTCTGGAATCTATTCATCGTTGAGTAATGCACTATTTTTGCGTTTCTCTATCAAAATAACACAAATACCAATCTTTCTATTTTCTTCTTTTGTTTGTGAAAGTACCTTTGACAAAAATGATGAAACATATGTGTGTGTGCGTGTATATATATATATTTGAAGTGTTGTTTAGTGCTAAATTTAGAAAAGAAAAATATTGGGTGAATCTTTGACAAAATATTTACTTAAAATATTTTGTTTGTGAAAATACCTTTTATAAAAATAATGAAACATATGCATTTTTTTAATGTATATTTGAAGTGTTGTTTAGTGCCAAATTTAAAAAATAAAAAGATATTGAGTGAATCTTTTATCAAATATTTACTTAAAATATGATTAGACTGTTTAAAGGACTTATTTGGCTTTTCAGTTTTCTTTGCTCCCTTCTAATAAATGTTCATAAGAAATTTTCTTTACTTTTTATGGTAGTTTATCTGGACAATTTTAAATTTAAACTTTATTGTAGCTTGTTTCTGTAAGTTCACTCATGATAATTGTTTGAGCACATGGTAAAATATGCAGACTCCTAAGTTCAATAGATAAGCTTTAAATCAAAGCATTTTTAATATCTAACTAAGGGTGAACGAGTACTTACTACTCAATGTCAAATATAATTGCGTGATTTTGGGATCACATGAATCATGTAATTTTTTGAGAATGAACTTATAGAATCAAAACATAGTGAAAAACTAAATCAAGATGTATCTTCATCCAGTTGTTCAGGTGTCAAAAGAATCACCATTCATCAAACAACAAACTTGTTGTAGTGACCTTAATGGTCATTTTTGAAATTGTTTAAAAGATTACCATTTTACGCCTCCTATTAGCAACCTCAAGTCTTGTTTAGTCCATTTTGTGATTGATTTTGTATGTCATTGAAAAGTTGAAGGAGATGGAAATTTTTTAGTTTTAAAGGCTTAAAATTGTTCTAAAAGTAAATTTTGGTACTCCTATCCACCTAACCACATACTGTCGAACTACACACCTACTCTTAGAAAAGTCCCAACACAACTGTCAGGACCTTAGCTTAGGGCCTAGACGTGACCGACAAATGGCGAACCAAAAGGAACCCCAAATAAGCCTCATAACATATCATTACATATCCTTGGTCACAGAAGCAATTGAAATGACAATATGTAATAATCATAAACAAGGGGATTCAGATTAAAGGGTAGAATTCCATATCAAAACATCAAGAAACAAGAGAGTGAAGGCTCATATCATAGATACAAATCATGTCCAACAACACCTCTACTACATAGATAAGAGTAGGGGCCAATACAAGCAATCGGGCTCACTCTCATGATAATAACAATAGGTAATCCAAACATACAAGACACAGTCTAAACATAAGCCTGAGCAAAGATAGATATTGTCCCCGGACTTGAGGACTCACCATACGCTAATTTGAACAATCCGTCTAGCAACAAGGAGAATCAATACGAGCTCTGATTCCTACATGGTGATGTCATGTAGGCATAGAGTAGTGTTAGTATGTTTGAATGTACTAAGTATATAGGATGCAATGCGACAAGAGATAGGCATCAGAGGCAAAATATGTAATCAAAGCAACGAATAACATACTAATAATATAATATGTATGAATGATGCTTGAAGTAAAATCATGCTTATATAGAACATAATACGAGTGTAAGGAGTGACTATTATAGTGCAAGCCAAGGCCTACCACCCCTTGGATAGGCGCATGAGGTACGAACCCTTTCATGAGGTTGATGGAGTACAAACCCCCTACCGAGGTTGACAGAGTACAACCCCCCCATCAAGTTTGATGGATACCAACCCTCAACAAGGTTACCTAGGGCTACCACCCCCTGTGCTAGGCAACAAAGGTACCAGCCCCTCGATAGGTTACTCAGGCCTACAACAACCCCCTGAGCTAGGCTTATTCATCCCTAACACTATATAGAGATAATATCATATATATATATATATGGACACACACACACACGCTCCTTTCATCATCATATACATACATTCCTTTTTCATCATCATTCTATCATCATTTCATCATTCAACTCATAAAACATGCATTGGACCTTCAATTCCTCAAGAATCCATAACTAGACATTTTATCAAACACTTCGATGGTGTGTAGTGCTAGTGTAAAACCACATAGTTCAAGAGTGAAATCATGTAGTAAATTCAATGTAAAACTTTCAATACATAGTTTGCAATACCCTCAAGCAATACACATCAAAACGCTTAATGAAATCTTACAATAGACCTTAGATTCATAGCTCAAAATATGGTAAAACAGTCACAGTTTTATGAATCCCAACATAGTTTGCAATGATTTTAATAATAGATAAGACCCCTGAATAAATGAACTTTAAATCATGAAATTTTGAGTAAAGAGAGCTTGGTTATCATGGCTGAAAGAAGCCCATGAAAGAAACCCACATACCTTAGCTTTGGAGATAAATTGACGAAGATTGGAGATGGAGACTTAAAGCTTGGTTGAATTCCTTAAGATTTGGAGAGGGTTTTGGCACTTGTATGTTGAGAGAAATATAAGCCTAAATGTTTGAGTGAGTATTGGGGAATGTTTAAATGATATGAGAGTGAAAAATAGCTAAGTATAGGTATTTACTTATGTGAGAAGGCTTAGGCCCAAGACCCAAAAGCCTTGGGCCAAGATGGAAAAACTGGACAAAATTACATAGAAAAATTGATGTGCAGATGCTACTGGAATTTGCCACTTCAAAATTTGAAATTATGAATCATTCACTCTAAAATCAGAGTTAAACCCTTTTCCCCCTAAATTTTGACCCCCTGAACAAGAATATAAAGTAAGATTGTTGAAATAATGCACAGATATTTAGATATATGGAAATTATGAATCTAGTCATTTCAGACGCACATTTTCAGGCACTTTTTTGGGTTGTTACGATATCTCCTCCTTGGGAACATTCGTCCCCGAATGTCAAAGAAATGTATAAGAGAATAGTAGTCATAATGAGCGCAGCCCCAACAAGAATGCAACAACACATTTAAAACACCATTTTGAAAATCTCAGTGTAAGTGTTAAAATCACCATGATCTTTCCCAATATAATCATGAATGCATGCAATGACGTAGGGGCTGAAACGTAAGACTTGGTATTCATAAAAGGACTTGACATATTATCATAAGCTTTAATAGAATGAAAGAGGTTTGAATATTGCTCCACCATGCCCGTTCAAGCTCTCCAAAAGACATTTCTGACTTGGCGATCCTTCCGAAGGGCTTTGACGGAAACTACCCCATTACAAATCAACCTTTACTCATATCCACCCAACTTCTCCACCGGACCTCTTCAGAGGCCAACTCGTCCCTTATAATGTACACAACCTCAATAGTCCTATAACACTTGAATCACAAACTTACCTCCTCAATCCTATAAGCACGAAGAACCGAAGGTACCATACCCTAATCCAAAGGCACATCCTATTCATATGCAACTTCACTAACCTTCCTAAACAACCTATAAGGACTCACAAACCATGGATCCAACTCCCTTGTTAGCTGGGTAAACTATACCTTTCATGAGCAAAACTTTCAATTACCCCCAATCACCAATTTTTAAATCGAAGATCCCTTCTGCTCTCACCGGCATATGACTTTGATGAACTTAGGCTGCTACATCCTTTCTCTAATCATTCTAACCTTCTCAAGTGACTCCATAACCAGATCTGGTCCCAACAAAGTCACCTCACCAATGTCAAACCAACAAACAGGTGATCTACAATGCCTACCATAGAGGGCCTCAAAAGGAACCATACCATTGCTACAATGATAGCTATTGTTGTAGGCAAACTCAATCAATGGGAGATGATCATCACAACTACCCTTAAGCTCTAATACACAAGCCTTAAGCTTGTCCACATGTATTCTCACCAACACATTAATGTACAATTTAGCATACTTTTTGGCACCATAAGTAGTCTTAATTGGTAGGAAGTGAGCCAATTTCGTCATCCTAATAACCAAACCCAAATAGAATAAAAATCCTTTCTAGTCTTGGGAAATTCAACCATAAAATCCATGTCAATTTCCTCCTACTTCCAAGTAGGGATATTTATGTCTTGGGTTAGGCCACTAGTCCTTTGATTCTCGACTTTAACTTGTTAACGACTATGACAACCAAAAACAAATTTGGCAATTGTCCTTTTTCATGCCTCCCCCACCAATACACATCTCTCAAGTCTCTACACATCTTGGTGGAATCGAGGTGTATAGAATAAGAAGAATTTTGGGCTTCCTCGAGGGTCTTTTCTATCAAACCATCAACCCACGATGTACATAACCTATCATGGTACCTAAGGGCACCATATCCCCCTTAGGAGAAAACCTCTACATTGCCCTCTTTTACCATGACCTTCAATTCTAACAAAGAGAGACCAAGATCTTGTTTTGCTATTACCTCATCAAACAAGGAAGACCTAGAACCATCAACAACAATAATACCCCCATTACCAACCTTTTCCAACCTAACTCACAATCTTGCCAATCGATGTATCTCTTTAGCCATCTACTTATCACCACTATCAACATAAGTTAGGCTACCTACAGACACCCTACTCAAAGTATCTGCCACCATATTTTCCTAACTGCGATGATAATGCACACTGATATTATAGTCCTTAAAAAGTTCTAACCATCTCCTCGTCTCAAGCTAAGATCCCTTTAAGTGAGAGCTTATTAGAGACTCTAGAGAAAGGTAAACATATTAACATGCATTCCATACCACCAATGACATCAAATTCAAGAAAATACCATGGCAACCAACTCAAAGTCATAGGTAGGATGACCCCTCTCATTCATCTCAAATCATCTAAAAGCATAGACTTCCCACCTAACCATCATGCATCAACATACAACCCAAACCAATCCGAGCAACCATAATACACAACAAACCCTTCCACCCTATCCGATGAGGACAACATAGGAGCTGAGGAAACTCATCCTTCCTTTGGGTCAACTTAGTCAAGGGAGAAGCACTAGAAGAGAACCCATTCACAAACCTTTGATAGTAAATTGATAAGTTCAAGAAACTCGTAATATCCAAGGGAGTCAAAGGTTTAGACGAATTTATATTCACAACATCTCCTTAAGATCACTCTCAATACCATCCTCCGAGGCTACTAACCTAGGTAGGTAACCATTTTTAACCATATTTCACACTTCACATGCTTAGCATACCACTCCTCCTACCCCAAGATTTGCAACATTATCCCTAAATGGTTCACAAGCTCTAAATAAGTCCATGCTTTATCACTAGAGACAACCACAAGCATAAAAGGTAGGGACTAAAGACCTCATTTCATAGAACCCATAAACATAACTGGTGCATATGTAAGACAAACAACTCTAACATACTAAAAAGGCGCGCTCATAATCTGAAAAGACATTAGGGATATCACCTATTCTCATCATTACTTAGGAACAAAATCCGTACTGAAGATCAAGCTTAGAGAAGTCATTAACCCATTATAGTTGACCAATTAGATCGACCATTCTGAACAATCATATGACAACGTCATTGTTTCTACAATCAAAGGAGACGTAATATACAAGTAGCCAAACCACTTCAAGACCTCAAATCCAACAAACTAAGTTCAAACAAAATCATAAGACAAGATCCTATGCATTAAGAACATGGGGTAACCCTTAAAGATCAATTATACCTTAAGACAACAAATGGACTTACCCTTTAGCAACCACATTACAAGACCCACCATCAAGGATGGACTCAATAGTGAATTAAAACTTAACTTTACAAGCCCCACATCAAGAAATACACAACATACATGCAACTAATCTACCCAAAGTATAACATCAATGTCCACCACAACAAATCTAACAAGTCACAAGGCAAGACCTAATGCAATATGAACATAGAGCAATACCCATGAACTCTCAAACAACTGTAGGTTCATTGATAAGCTAGACACCAAATAGAGTTTGGGACACACCTAAAACCTACTAGAAACAAAAGAATAATGAAAGAAATAGTGGCACATTGGGCCCATCAATTCAAATACATCAAAGTCAAAAGAAGTTTCAACATATTGGTAGCAACATCGAGCACCTCATCCCCTTCTTGAGTTGCTTGATCCATATAACGACCTTTATCTAAAGGTCGACCACCCTTATACTTCCTTCGAATGTACGAACAATCAACTAGCTTGTGACCCACTTTACTACATTCGTAACAAGCATTGGTCTTTCTCAAGTATGGTCCACCATGGTACTTCCCACACTTTTGGCACTTGAGGTTAGTCATCCCACCATCACCCCCTTAACTCTTAGTGCACCTATTAGGACAATCCTTCCTCTTATGTCCCACGTTGCCATAATTGAAACAAGCATTGGTGCCATTGAAAAATGGACCCCTATGAAACTTATCATATCTTGGACGCATAACATCACCTCGATCCTTGATACATTGGAATTTCCCTCCAATTTGAGCCCTCTTGGCCTCATTACCTAATCTACTCTTACCAATAGAAGTCTCGGGAGCACTCACTTGTTAATCGAGGTGAATTGCCAACTTTGTTACTACTTTAGCCAATACCCATCTTAAGTAGCTTGACATATATTCTGTAATGTAACAAATTGAGATTAATAATAAGCCCTAGGGGACCTAACTTTATAACATGACATAGATCATGAGGAAGTGAAACATTTCCTAAAATGCCTCATACCCTCTTGTTCATAGTTGTGGTACGCTTCACAATCATAAATAAGACTCTAATCGATGCAGTGTGTTGGAGACCGAGGATCTAACAGCGTAGTTCTCTCATACCATTTTTGTCATGACTCAAGTCTAGGGCCTAGACATGATTAATGAATGTGGAACCTAAAGGAACCCCAAATAAGCCTCATAGCATATCAACAAATATCCTTTTTCGCGGAAGCAATTGACATGACAATATGTAATAATCATAAACAAGGAGATTGGGACTAAAGGATAGACTTACGTATCAAAACAACAAGAAACAAGAGAGTCAAGGCTCATATTCATAGATACATATCATGTTCAAGAACAACTCCACTATATAGACAAGAGCGGGGGCCAAGACAAACAACCGGGCGCACCCTCATGATAATAACAATAAGTAATCTAAATATACCATACATAGCCTAAACATAAGCTTGAGAGAAGATAAATATTATCCCCAAACATGAGGACTCACCATAAGCTAACTTGAACAATCCTTCTGGTCACGAGGAGGATCAATAGGATCTTCAGTTCTTACATGGTGATATCATGTGGGCATAGAGTATGCATAAGTATGTTTGAATGTACTAAGTATGTAGGATACTATGCAACAAGAAATAGGCATATAGGGAAAATGCATAATCATAAGCAATGAATGACATACTAATATGACATATGTGAATGATGCTTGAAGTAAAACCATGCTTATATAGAACATAATACGAGCGTAAGGGGTGACTATTATAGTGCAAGCCAAGGCCTACCACCCCCTTGGATAGGCATGTGAGGTACGAATCTGTTCATGAGGTTGATGGAGCACAAACCCCCCACTGAGGTTGATGGAGTACAAACCCCCCATCAAGGATGACAGAGTACAAACCCTCCATCAAGGTTGATGGGTACCAACCCCCAACTAGGTTACCCGGGACTATCAACCCTTAATCTAGGCAACTAAAGTACCAATCCCACGATAGGTTACCTAGGCCTACAATCCCCCGAGCTAGGTTTGGTCAACCCCAACAATATATAGAGATAATATATATATATATATATATATATATATAGAGAGAGAGAGAGAGAGAGAGAGAAAGAGAGAGAGAGAGAAAGATAGATAGATAGAGAGAGAGAGAGAGACACTCCTTATATCATCATATACATACATTTCTTTTTCATCATCATTCCATCATCATCTCATTATGATTTAATCATTACTTTACCATCCTATAATCATTCAACTCAAAAGACATGCATTGGACGTTCCGATTCCTCAAGACTCCATAACCAGACATTTTATCAAACATATAGAGGGTGTGTAGTGCTACTGTAAAACCATGTAATTCAAGAGTGAAATCATGCTAGTAAATTCAATGGAAAACTTTCAATAGATATTTGGTAACACCCTAAAGCAATACACATGACCCTTCATCAAACCTTACAATATACCTTAGATTCAAAGCTTAAAACATGGTAAAATAATCACAATTTTATGAACTCCAACATACTGTGTAGTAATTTTCATAATAGATAAGACCCATGAATAGATCAACTTTAAATTATGCAATTTTGAGTAAGGACAACTTGTATATCATGTGTGAAAGGAACCTATGAAAGAAACCCACATACCTTAGCTTTGGAGATGAACTTGATAAAGATTGGAGATGGACACTTAAAGATTGGTTGAATTCTGTAATGTCCAGAGAGGGTTTTTGGCACTTGAATCTTGAGAGAAATATAAGCCTAAATATTTGAGTGAGTGTTGGGGAATGTGTTGAAAGATATGAGAGTGAAAAATGTCTAAGTATAGTATTTTTGTGTGTGGGAAGGCTTAGGCCTAAAACCCAAAATCCTTGGATCGAGATTGAAAAATAGACAAAATTACTCAGAAAAATAGCGCTAGTGACACACAGATGTTACTAGAATTTTCCAATTTGAAATTTGAAATTTGAAATTGTGAATCGTTCACTCTAAAATCAGGGTTAGACCCTTTGCCCCCTAAATTTGAGTACCTAAACAAGAATATGAAATCGAATTTCTAAAAAAATGCACAAATTTTTAGATATATGGAAATTATGATTCCGGGCACTTCTGAGGCACATTTTTGGGCACTTTTTGGGGTCGTTACAATAACAATAATATATACACACAAACACTCTCACATACACACATAGACATATACAGACACACACATGCATATGTATATATATATATATATACATATATGTGTGTGCATCTATGTATGTGTGATGAAAATCACTTGAAAAGAGTTTGGGTCTACATGGTTGAAAGGAACCAATGATCACAACCCACATACCTTATCTAATGACGAAGATTTAAGAAGAGATTTGAAGAAAAATGAGTCCTTCCTTAATCCCTAAGCTTAATTCCCATTTGAGTCCTTTGAGAAAGATTTGAGAGAATTTTCAAATGCGAGGAAGGAATTTGAATGATCTGAATAAAATTCAGGTCATTAGAAAGCCTTTAAGTAACATAGGAAGTCATTAAATGTTCTTAGGTTAAACTATATTTACGAAAATGCCATTACTGAAACAAGTTGGAAAATTGAATATTTTCATCTTAGGAAAGGGGCATACTGTCCGTGAGGCACCACACAGACTGTATACTTGCCCGTGAGCCAACACTTAGAAATATTTTGATTGGCGAAGGTCATAAATGAAAATCCCATACTTAGATTTTTTAATGTAATCACCATCATGGGAGGCCACATAGGCCATGTAGTGTCATATGTGCCATGACACTGCCCGTACACCTCTCTTTAGAAAAACATTCATGACAAAGTTATGACATAGTTGTTCTATTCATAGAAAAATTTTATTCCGAAAGCCATATGGAGAGGTATAAGGTATATACCCATCCACACGGACTGTACCACGGACCGCGTCACCTTACTTAGCTCTAAAACTTTTGGGATTTCAAGCCAAGGGAACCAAATAGTCTACCACATGGTCGGTGAGCTGTTACATGGGTTATGAGAGGTCTATGTGTGTATGAGAGGTCCCTGTGTGGTGTGCCTTAGTTTAAGTTTCCACGTTTAAGGCCAAACACTCCTCATAAGGCCAAGGGTCACCTCATGCATGCTCACATAGGTCGTGTTATTTCACACGGACTGTGAGAGCTCCCATAGGGCATCACCTTTTTCCAAAACTTTCTGAAACCAAGATTTCAAGCTCCAGTGAGGTCGTACAACGTCTGGTCCTTACACCTGGCAAGGTATGGAGTTGTAGTGTAATGGAAGCATACTCTTAGTATCATCTTTAGATCATAGGTGATTGTTCTTACTTAGAGAAACTCCCCAATGTAAATAATATCACTTTATTGAGTTTCATCCTCAGTCAACTAATTCTTCAATAATGTGTAGTCTTGTTATAGTC
>JAOTQJ010170364.1:0-14893 GCA_025642045.1 Solanum sejunctum | reverse complement strand
AATTTGTCTACTCTTTACTCTTCTTTCTTCTAATAATAGGTGGTATCCGAGAAATTATAGAAATTCCTTTTGTGTGACCAACACTATTCAAGCAAGCATATGTGATCCCTCTTTTGTCCATATTAGCAAGCTCCTTTTCTAGAAAAAGGCTAGCATTCAAGATCAATCTGTAATTTTCTTTCGCTCTCAGAACAAGTCTACCTTTTCCTGTCCCTGTTGTAGAAGCATTGACCTTTAATTATCCCTTTCCCTACTCTTTCTACCCTCTGTCAAGATATTCAAAAAGCATGGAATCAACTATGAATATGAGTTTTCAATTTTCCTCCCTTGTTTCAATAGTGACCACTTCTCTGGAAGGAAATCTACTGCCCTAACATTTATTTACAAATGATTACCCTAAGTTCCCAAACAGAGAAGTATTTCCATTAGTGGGAAGATTAAGTCAAAAAGGTTACTGGTCACTTTTTGCTATAGAGAGAGAACTAACACTGGATTTAGTACTAAATCCAACAAAAGATCCTTTTTCGGAAATACCTCCAAAGGAGAACGGAGTGTTGGAGAACACAATCCCCGCAAATCATGTGAAAGAATTTTGGCTACTTGAGAGTTGTTGTAATGAGCTAAAAGAGGTTGTCTCCATACCCTTTTCACTTTTCTCACGACAAACATCATTTTATTCGTCATTCTTTATTTTCTTGACTTCTACATCCTTCTTATTTTCAGTTTCATCCTTCTCACTTGGCTTACCACCAGTATTATTTTGTTCTCCGTTCTTTGTTTTCTCAAGTTCCATATCCTTTTTGCCATCATTTTCACTCTTCTCAACTACTATGGCTTCCTTGGTTTCAACCTAGATTTTCTCATTATCTGCTACCTTCATTTTAGTAGATTCAGGTTTGTCACGCTCATTAGGAGTTTCAACTTTCTCCTTGACAACATTAGATTCATTAGCATTACCTTTTGATGGGTTAGAAATTCGACCAGGTTCCTTATTATATTTCGTATACACATCACTTGTCTCCTTTCGAGTAGGCTCACTGACATTATTCTTTTTCTCTAGCTTACCTAAACTTGTTAACCCACTCTCAACTACACTTGTGATCATAACGAATGAGATACTGGACTCAGAGGGTAGAACTAAGTGGATTGCTAGAAAGGGATTAATCAAAGGTGTAGTTATAGATGAAGTAGTTGATATTGAATGCCAACCTTTTTCTAGAAATGAAGCTCTCTAATATGGACAAAAGAGGGATCATATTTTCTTGCTTGAATAGTGCTAGTGACAGAAAATGACTGCCTACAATTGCTTAGATACCACAGATTGTTGGAAGGAAAAAAGTAAAACATTGACAAAGCATTGAAAAGCTAAGACTCGTACAAGTTTTTCAACTTCACAATTCTGTTGCATAAAAATCAAAAGACCTGGTGCAATTTTATAGGCTAAAAACTTTACAACCAAACCTAAAAAATAGAAACTAAAGGAAAGTTGTTCAGAAACACTGCTGACAACGTGCCTACTAAAATAGTAATTACATAAATTGACTTAGTAAAACTTAGTTGCACTTAATAGTAAAAAATAGGACCATGACAAGACTACACATTATTGAAGAATCAGTCAACAATCCCCCTTTCTTCAAAATCACATCTACTTGTGTATATCTTGTAAAATATTATTTTATTCATAACTTTGCATGTATCATTTCAAGTTGAGTATTGATGTGTTTAGTTATTCTAAGCATGTTTTCTTCTAGCCTATATACTGTATATTCCATGTATTGACGTCATTCATGTTTCATCAATTTATGATGCAAATATAGTGTTAGAGATCCTCAACAAGTGCTCTTTTGCAATTCAATTCTTTTCTAATAATGATGAGACATCCTTTCTTTTGGATGGATCTTATTATTTTAGTTTGCTTTCTTGTTTTAGTAGTTTCTTTGATATAGGCACGAGCTTGTCTCGACACTTGCTTATGAGTATTATAGGTTTTGTAGATAAAGTCAGGTGGATTCAAATGTTTCCTTTAGAGTTTCCAATACAATTAAGATTTTCTTATTGAGTTGATGACATTGAGTTTGCATACTTATCTTGAGTATCTTTAAACTGCTGTTAATATTTTTTTTAATGATTTTGAGTACTTCTTTGGGTTAGTCTATTTTGAGTTGAGACTTCCATGGACCGAGTTATCCATGCGAAGGGTTCGTTAGAACAGTCTATTATTTTTGAGTGCCGGCTATGCCTAGGATACACATTCAACGCATGGCAAACTTTGTATTTGAGAAAGGATTTGAAGAATCCTAGGGTGTCTATAAAGCCATGCCTAATAAAGTCCTTTTTGTTAGCATGAAGCATGAAACATCTATAACAGGGATGCAATAGGATATTAACAATTGTTTCATTTCTTTCATATCTTGCATTTGTTCAATAGAGTTAAACTCAATAAAAATTTCATTCGAAGTCATGCATTTATGCATTTTTGGATTATGCCACCAAAATGAACTGCCTACAAAAGGAATTCTCCCAATGCCGAGGTTCCACCAGCTAATATGTCTTTTAATTAAAAAGGGCTTAAAAGGATCAAGAATCGTGTAGTTGAGCCTGGGAAGGGCAGTGGAGCTCAAGAATATCCTTAGGCACTCAAACGACCCCAAAAAGTGCCCGAAAAGTTGCCTCGAAATGCCCAAAATTTTAAATTCCATATATCTCATAATTCATTTGCTATTTCAAAAATCTAATTTCATGTTCGTGTTTAGGGGTCAAAATTAGGTAAAAAGAGTTCTAACCCAGATTTCAGAGCAAACGATTAGCAATTATGAAATTCCAAAAGTGAAATTTCCAATTGGGTTTTCGCGTCGCCTCCACGACATGCCTCTGTTCATTTTTGGGACTATATTTTTTAGTTCGGTCCAAGACTTCTAAATATTGGGCCTAAGTGTTCCAAAACATGGTCTTACCCATACTTAGCCAAATTTCACCCTCATATTACCCAAAATATTTTCCAATACTCACTCATATTTTCACTAACCATATTTTCACTCCCAAAATTCAAGTCCCAAAGCATCATCCCAAGCTAAGGTTCTCCTTCAAGGTTATTCTTCAAGCTTCAAGTCTCCATCCCCAATCTTCAACAAGTTTATCTACAAACTAAGGTTTGTGGATTTCTTTCACGGGTTCCTTTCACCCATGATACCCAAGCCTCCTTTTAATCAAATTGCATGATTTAAAGTTGATTTACAATTGGGTCTTGCTTATTATGAAATTCACTGCACACTATGTGAAAGCTATTAGAAGTTGGGACTATTTTGCTATGTTTTGAGCTACAAATCTTTGATCAATTTTAAGTTTTGAGGAGGGGTTTTAATATATGTTGCTTGAGGGTGTTGCAAGGTGATGATTGATGATTTTACAATGGATTTTCTTGCATGATTTTATCTCTATATTTCATGGTTTATACTAGCATTACACACCCTCTAAGTATTTGATAAAATATCCGGATGTGGTTTCTTGAGGAGTTAAAGGTCCAAAGTATTAGACATGATATGAATGGCTATATGATGATAAAAGGAGCTTATGTGTATGATATACTCTATATAAAGTATTGCATTAGACCATACCCGATCTGGAGGGATAAGAGCCCGGGTAACAAAGTTGGGGGTTTGTACTTCGCCACTGTTGTGATAAGGTATGATTATCATCAACCATGTAAGGGATTTGTACCACACAACAACCAAGGGGTTTGTCCCTTGAATATCTAGCTTGGTTTTTC
This sequence comes from Solanum sejunctum, assembly GCA_025642045.1. Lineage (NCBI taxonomy): Eukaryota > Viridiplantae > Streptophyta > Magnoliopsida > Solanales > Solanaceae > Solanum > Solanum sejunctum. Next base: position 11,127 of record JAOTQJ010170364.1, on the reverse strand, counting down.
TACACATTTGATATCCTATATGAGCATGAGTTACTTAAGCATATTTTACTTAAGTATTGATCATACATACCATATTGCTATATTATGCCTATTGCTTAATATTATGCATTTTGATTATGATGCCTATCTGTTGTTGCATTGCATCCTACATATGTAGTACATTCAAATGTACTAAGGCATACTCTTGCCTACATGATAACACTATGTAGGAATGAGAGCCCAAGTAGATCATCCTCCTTCATGTGTCTAGTTCGGTGCTACTCAAGCTAGTTGGTGAGTCCTCCACTTTGGCGAGCTTAGTATATATGTTCTTGTTATGTATTGAGACACCCTTCCTTATGTCCTATTTGACTATGAGGGTGAGCCTAATTGCTTTGTCTTGGCCCTCGCTCTTATCTATGTAGTAGAGGTGGTTATTGGACATGTTATGTATCTATGATATGATTTTGACTCTTGTCTCTTGACTATGATATTGTGCAAGTTTTTTCCCTTAGTCCCTTTGCCCCTATTCTTACTCCTTAATGTTCCGATGATGTGTAATGACAAGTTAAGAGGCTTGTTTGGGGTTTCTTCGGGTTCCCTATTTATTGTGTCACGTTTGGGCCCTAGGCTTGAGTCGTGACAAACTTAGTATTAGGGCACTATGTTGATAGATCCTTGGAGTCCAATATACCACATTGATTAGAGTCCTATTCGTGGTTGTGAAGCGTGCCATGACTATGAATAGGAGGCTATAGATGTTTTAGGAAATGTTTTGCTTTTTCATATTGTACATCGTGCCATAGAGTTGTAGTTAGTTTTTCCCCCTAACGATTGTTCTTTGTTATGCTAGATCATGATAAACACTAGATAAAGGAGGGCCCAAACTCCCAAGGAGCAACCTACCAATGGTGAGCTCGGGCATGCTCTCACTGTGCTTACCCAAGTTGTGGCCAAACTAGTCAATCAAGGGGGCCAAGGCCCTTTTCTACTACCCCGAGGGATAGCATAAGAGACTTTATGGGGATGAAATCTATGGTATTCGATGGGTCAAAGGTGGATGAAGATCCACAAGAGTTTGTTGATGACGTCTATAAAATCTTGAATATCATGGGTGTAGGGCCGAATAAAAAGGCAGAGTTGGCAGCGTACTAACTCAAAGGTATAGACCAAATATAGTATGATCAATGCAAGGGTGAAATAGGAATTGGTAATGTGGTGCTTTGAGAGGAGTTCAAATTGGATTTTATTAATCGATTTTTCCCTCTTGAGCTTAGAGAAGCAAAGTTGGTAGAGTTTAGGAACTTGAAACAATGTACTATGAGTGTGAGGTAGTACACCTTTTAGTTTAAAACTTCCAAAGTATACTCCTCATTTGGTGTCCAATCATAGATCTAGGATGAATAAGTTCATGATGGGGGTGTCCGACTTGGTAAGTGAAGAATGTTGTGGTCCGCCATGCTACTTAATAAGATAGATTTGTCTTGGTTGATGACATATGCCATGCAAATGGAGGAAGAAAAGTTGCGGTAGAGAAGGCGGCATGATGCCAACAGATCCCGATTTGAGGGTAAATTCCAAAAGGGTGCTAAATTTCATCAAGGCCAAGGAACTTCTCATGCTACAAATAAAGGGTTTGCTAATGACTTCCCAAGGCCTCAAGGTGTTGGTGGGGTGGCTCCTATTGCTATGTACCCTAAATATAGAAGGAGCCATGGAGGCCTATGTTTGAAGAGTTCTAATACGTGCTATGAAGGTGGGGAGCTAGGTCACAAGAAGATAGATTGTCAAAGATATCATGGTAAGGGCTAGGGCTCAAATGCGATCCCATTAGGTAGAGGTGGTCCTCAAGGTGGTGCCCCAAGACACAATTAATTTTATGCACTACATGGTAGGTAATGGATTGGTGAGGTTCCCGATATTATTACTAGTATGTTAAAAATCTTTGACTTTGATGTATATGCTTTGATTGATCTGGGTGCCACTGTTTCTTTTGTTACCCTTTTATTGCTAAAAAGATACATGTTGACCCCAAGTTATTCCATCAGTCATATGAAGTGTGTACTCCTATTGGTGACTCTATTATTGCTAGGAAGGGGTTTATAGAAGTTGTCCTATTTGCATTTTACATAAGTTGTTGCCTTATGATCTTGTTGAATTAAAAGTGGTAGATTTTGCTGTCATTCTTGGGATGAATTAGTTGCATGCCTACTATGCTTCTATTGATTGTAGAACCTATAGGGTCAAGTTTTAATTTCCTAGTGAACCCATCCTTGATTGGGAAAGTCGAAATATGGTGTTCAAGGGTAGATTCATTTCATGCATTAAAGCTTATAAGTTGATTTCTAAGGGGTGATTATATCATCTTGTGAGGTTTAAAGATGTGGAGTCCAAATTCCTTTTCATTGAGTTGATTCTAGTTGTAAATGAGTTTGTTGATGTCTTCCTAAATGACCTTTCTGGTGTCCCTCCCTAAAGGGAGATAGATTTTGGCATAGATCTCTGTCCTGATACTCAACCTATTCCCATTCCCCCTAATCATATGGCCTAAACCAAGTTGATGGAGTTAGAGGAACAACTGAAAGATTTGCTGGAAAAGGGATTTATTAGACCTAGTGAATCACCTTGGGGTACTCCGGTGTTGTTTGTAAAAAAGAAGGATTGGTCACTTAGAATGTGCATTGACTACCAATAACTCAATAGGGTTACCATCAAGAGTGGATATCCTCTTCCAAGGATTGATGAGTTGTTTGATCAATTGCAAGGCACTAGCTTCTTCTCTAAGATTGATCTTCGATCCGGGTATCATCAACTCGAGGGAGTGTGACATTCCCAAGATGGCCTTCTAGACTATTTATGGGAATTATGAGTTTGCTGTGTTGTCGTTTGGGTTGACCAATGCACCTGCCATCTTCATGGACCTAATGAACAGGGTCATCAAACATTACCTTGGTTCCTTTGTTGTGGTCTTCATTGATGATATTGTGATCTATTTACATAGTAGGGTGGAGTATGTAGGTCATTTGAGGGTGGTGTTGCAAAGATTGAGGGAGGAGAAATTGTATGCCAAATATGATAAGTGTACATTTTTGTTAAAGGAGATTGCATTCTTGGGTCATGTGATGTTGGGTAATGGTATAAAACTGGATCCTAAGAAAACTAATATGATTAGATATTTGGCCCAAACCATTGACCCCATTGGATATTAGGAGATTCTTGGGCCTAGCGAGTTATTATAGAAGGTTTGTGAATGGGTTCTCCTTCATTACTTCCCCTATGACCAAATTCACTCAAAGAAGGTTAAGTTTGTGTGGGCAGCTGAATGTGGGAGGAGCTTCCAAACATTGAAAGAAAAGCTTATGTCCGCTCCTATATTATCATTACCTTATGGGCTTGAGGGATTTATGGTATATTGTGATGTTTCCCGGGTTGGTTTGGGTTATGTGTTAATGCAAAATGGTAAGTTCATAACCTATGCTTCTAGACAACTCAAGGTACATAAATGGACTTACCTACCATGATCTAGTGTTAGCCTATTGTGTTTTCTTTAAAGATTTGGTGTCATTACTTGTATAGGGTGCATGTGGATGTGTTCACTGATCATAAGAGCCTCCAATACGTCTTCACTTAAAAGGATCTCAACTTGAGGCAAAAGAGATGGTTAGAACTTCATAAAGACTATGACACGAGTGTACATTATTATCCGAGTAAGACAAATATGGTGGCAGATGCCTTGAGTAGGGTGTCTATAGGTAGCTTAGGGCATGTTGATGGCGGTAGAGAGATGGCTAGGGAGGTGCATCAATTGGTTTGATTAAGGGTTAGGTTGGAAGATGTTGGCGATGGTAGTGTGGTTATGGTTGATGGGTCTAAGTCTTCATTGGATTATGAGGTGATAGCAAAATAAGATCCTGACCCCGCCTTGCTTGAATTGAAGGCCTTGGTGAAAGAGGGCAAAGTAAAGGTTTTTTCCCAAGGGGGAGATGCTGCCATTAGGTACCAAGTTAGGTTGTGTGTGCCTTGTATTGATGGTTTGAGGGAGAAAATTCTTCATAAGGCCCACAATTCTTCTTATTCTATCCTCCCCAGTTCCACCAAAATGTATAGAGACTTGAGAGATATATATTGGTGGGGAGGCATGAAGAGGAACATTGCCAAATTCATTTCCGATTGCCATAGTTGTCAACAAGTCAAAGCCGAACATCAAAGGTCGGTTGGACTAACCCAAGACATAAAGATTCCTACTTCGAAGTAAGAGGTGATTAATATGGATTTTGTGGTTAGGTTGCCCAAGACTAGGAATGGTTTTGATTCCATTTGTGTGGTGGTTGATAGGATGACGTAATTATCTCACTTTCTACTAGTTAATACCATATGTGGGGCCAAAGAGTATGCAAAGATGTACATCCATGAGATAGTGAGGTTGTATGGGGTTCCTTTGTCCATCATATCGGATCATGGTGCATAATTAACTTCACACTTTTGGAGGTCTTTTCAAAGGGCGCTTTGTACAAAAGTTCACCTTATTACGACCTTCCACCCCCAAACGCATGGCAAATCTGAAAGAACTATTCAAACACTTGAGGATATACAGAGGGCTTGTGAATTGGAGTTGAGGGGTAGTATGGATGACCATCTTTCTTTGATTGAGTTTGCCTACCACAATAGCTATCACTCTAGCATCGGTATGGCTCCTTTCGAGGCTCTTTATGGGAGACGTTGTAGGTCCCCAGTTGGTTAGTTTCAGGTTGGAGAGGTAGCTTTATTGGGACCAGATCTGGTAATAGAGGCTCTTGAGAAGGTTTGTATGATTAGGGAAAGGTTGGAAAATCCCCAAAGTCATCAAAAATCCCCAAAGTCATCAAAAATCCTATACCAATATGAGAAGAAGAAACCTTGAATTCAAAGTGGGTGATTGGGTTTACTTGAAAGTTTCTCCAATGAAAGGTGTGGTTCACTTTGGTAAAAAGGGTAAGTTGAGTCCAAGATATGTTAGTCCTTAGGTTATGAGGAGGTTTGACCAGGTAGCTTATGAATTGAATTTGCTTAGTGAAATGAATTTGGTTCATCTGGTATTTCATATCTCTATGTTGAGGAAATATGCTGGTGATCCTAATGCTATTGTACCTGTTGATGTTGTGGGTGTTGTTGAGGATAACTTGACCTATGAGGAGGTTCTAGTTCAGATTTTGGTTAGGCAAGTAAAGAGATTGAGGAACAAGGAGGTGGCATCTGTTAAGGTCCTTTGTAGGAACTAACAAATCGAAAGTGCTACTTGAGAGGGCAAAGTGGACATGCAAAAGTGATATCCTTACCTTTTCCACTCTACTCAAGCTTAAGGTACCAAGTCTAAGTCCCCTATTCTATTCAATCTTATGATTCAGACCCTATGTCATTCATATGCAGTCATGTTTAAGTGGGCAAGTTTATGATGCTTTTACACTTATGTTGAGATTTCTAAAAATGGTGTTTTAAATGTAATGTTGCATTTTAGTTGGGGCTGGTCTTTTTATGATCATTCTTGTCTTATATGTCTCTTTTGCATTCTGGGATGAATGTTCCCAAGGGGAAGATATTGAAACAGCCCCAAAAAGTGCCCGAAAATGTGCCTCGAAATGCCTGGAATTTTAAATTCCATATATCTCAAAATTCGTTTGCCATTTCCAAAATTTCAACTCCATATTTGTATTCAAGGGGACAAAATTAGGTGAAAAAGGGTCTAACCTTGATTTAAGAGCGAAAGATTAGCAATTGTTATATTCCAAAAGTGCAATTTCCAGTGGGGTTTCTACATCACCTCTGCGATGCACCTTTGTTCATTTTGGGGACTATTTCTTTAGTTCAGTCCAAGACTTCTAAGTCTTGGGCCTAAGTGTTCCCAAATGTGTTTTTACCCATACTTAGCCAAATTTCACCCTCAGATTTCCCAAAACGTGTTTTTACCCATACTTAGCCAAATTTCACCCTCATATTACCCAAAACAAATCTGAAAACTCAGTCAAACACTAACCATATTTTCACTCCCAAAATTCAAGTCCCAAATCCTCATCCCAATCTAAGGTTCTCCTTCAAGGTTCTTTTTCAAGCTTCAAGTCTCCATCTCCAATCTTCACTAAGCTCATCTCCAAGCTAAGGTATGTGGTTTTTTTTTCCATGGGTTCCTTTCTCCCATGATATCTAAACCTTCTTTTACTCAAATTGCATAGTTTAAAGTTGATTTACAAATGGGTTTTGATTATTATGAAATTCACTTCACTCTATGTTAAAGCTATGAGAAATTGTGACTGTTTTGCCATGTTTTGAGTTATAAATCTTTGATCTATTTTAATATCTGAGGTGGTGTTTTCATTTATGTTGCTTGAAGGTGTTGCAAGGTGATGATTGATGGTTTTACAATGGATTTTACTTCATGATTTCATCTCTATATTTCTTTGTTTTATATATGCATTACACACCCTCTACGTATTTGATAAAATGTTCGAAAGTGCTTTATTGAAGAGTTGAAGGTCCAAAGAATGAAATATGAAATGAATGACTATATGAAATTGAAATGAGCTTATGTATATGATATACTCTATATAAGCTGTTGCATTAGATCATACCAATCTGGGGGGATAAGAGCTCGGGTAACGAAGGTGGGGGTTGGTACTCATCAACCTTGTAAGGGGTTTGTACTTCGCCACTATGGTGATAAGGTATGGTTATCATCAACCATGTGACGGGTTTGTAACACACAACCAGCAAGGGTTTGTACCTTAAATAGCTAGCTTGGTCTCTTCTACACATATGATATCCTATATGAGCATGAGTTACTTAAGCATGTTTTACTTAAGCATTGATCATACATGTCATATTGCTATATTATGACTATTTCTTAATATTATATATTTTGATTATGACTCCTATCTATTGTTGCATTGCATCCTACATACTTAGTACATTCAAACATACTAACGCATACTCTTGCCTACATGATATCACCATGTAGGAACCGGAGCCCAAGCTGATCATCCTCCTCCACGTGGCTAGTTTGGTGCTACTCAAATTAGTTGGTGAATCCTCTACTTTGGTGACCTTAGTCCATGTACTCTTGTTATGTATTGACACACTCTTCTTTATGTCCTATTTCACTATGAGAGTGAGCCTGGTTGCTTCGTCTTGGCCCCCGCTTTTATCTATGTTGTGGAGGTGGTTATTGGACATGTTATGTATCTATGATATCAGTTTGACTCTTGTCCCTTGACTATGATATTGTGCAAGCTTTTTCCTTTAGTCGTTTGCCTCTATTCTTGCTCTTTAATGTTTTTATATGCTTCTGTGACTAATGATGTGTAATGACAAGTTAAGAGACTTGTTTGGGGCTCCCTCGGGTTCCCATTCGCTGTGTCACCTCTAGGCCCTAGGCTTGGGTCGTGAAAAACACTGGTTACTTAGCTTGTTTCTAATTCTTAGGCATAGTTCAGAAGGCTATTTCTATGCTCATTCAACGAGTGGCTTCCCAAACTGGTCATTAGAGTACTCTAGTCGCCAGCTCTTACTCCCAAATCCATCTACTTCTACAAGGATTAGAGACTTCTTGAGAATAAAGTCATTAGACTTCACAAGGTCCAAGGTTAAGAAGGACCCTAGATTGACAAGATATGGATGATCAAAAAAGCGATGCATACTACAAAGATTGAGAGAGTTGTGTTTCTATCCTATTAACTCAAGTATGTTGCAAATGTCTAGTACAATCAGTGCAAAAAGAGTCATGGTGAGATGTAGAGTGTGCTATTTAGGATAAGTTTGAGAGTGCATTCCTTGATCACTTCTTTCTTAGGGAGCTAATTGGGGAACCAAAGGTGGAGGATTTTGTGAATATGAAATAAGAGGGGTTGGCAATGAAGGAGTACACCCTCAAATTCTTTTAGTTGTCCAGAAATCCTCTGTGGATGGTTTGTCTTTGGGAGTTAAGAAGAGGAAGTTTGTCTTTAGGTCGAGCAAGCATGTGAAGAAGGAGTACAAGACATCAGTTTTGATTTCTAATATGGATATTTCCATACTTATTGTGTATGCCTAACTAGTAGAGGTTGAGAATAAGAAGTATAGAGAAAAGCACTTTAGCATGAAGATCAATTTAAATAGACATGAGCCTGATCAGAAATAAGGGAAGTGTCAATTATTTCTTTTAGAAGAGGTCTTTTAGTTATGTACCATCATCTACAAGTACACCAATGACTAATCAGTGGTATAATCGAATGTTGCAGAGTAATAGAAACTTCAAGTCTCAAGGTTCTTCATCTCAAGGGAGTAGGTTCTAAAGGAAAGCCACCTTACGGTAAGTGTGATAAGCTTCATCTGGGTGAGAGCTAAGATGGCAATAATAGTTGCAACAAGAGTGGTTAGATGCGCCATCTCCAGAAAAAGAACTCAATGTAGAGACAAAGTGATGGGGTAACAAGTCTCAATCTTCTCCTACTACACCACCACCTAGAGCAGGGGCGGATCCACGTACAAGGTATTGGGTGCTCGAGAACCCATTGACTCCAATCTAACTCTATTTATTTATATATAAATATCTCAAAATATTGATATATTAAATCAGAAGCAACCAGTGCCAAAGAGGCTTGTGGGTGCATTGGTTTGGACCTTAAAATAAAAATTGATTTGCCACATGGTGCATGGTTCAATAATTGTGCTGGGAAATTATTTTGTATCTTTACAATTTCTTCTTCCGTTTGGTCTCCTTTTCCTTTTTGCTTTTTTTCTTCAACTAAGTATTACTTTTTAATTCTTTTTACTTATTTATTGTGACAGAGAAAGAGAATTAAAAAAATCATGTTCAATCACTTCTCTTATATTATTTTAATAATGTTTTGTTATTAGCTAAAATATCCTTCAAATCGGTTCGTTTTCGATTTCCGAAGAGTAATTTTTTTAGTGGTAGATATTGATTATAATTTTTCTAAACTTCCATATTTAAATAATTGTGTAAATAAAATGTCGGCCTGTTCAGAAAGTCGTAGTGTAATTGAGATTTAATGTGATTGGGTGTAACTTCACCCTTCAATTTATTTGGTAGACCTAGTAATTGTTTGACAAGAGGTGGATTTTGGTGTAATTACACTCCTCAATTCCCAAGAACGATAAGAAATTCATGTAATTACATGAAACTTTGTAAATTCTTTTCTTCCTTTTATTTCTATTTTTATTGTTTATTTTGATTTATTTTTATTTTTATTACTCTAATTTTAAAAATATTTTTTGATTATTTATATTTCATTTTCTTCTCATTCTCAACCTTTAATTCTCCATGTAATTTCATGTAATTTTTCATATTATCTATTTTTTTTAAATTTATTCTAGTTGTTAATATTCTAATTTTTAAATTAAAGTAAAATTCCTTATTGAATAATAAGGTTATGATTTACGTTTTTCTTGTTTTTAATATTGACATTTATAATCGTATTTTTGTCAAAATTTTGTACTATCAGTTTTTATGATTAATTAAATTAAAATATACTTATTTTTAAAATATAACAAACGACACACACATACACTGTGGCAAATTAAACAAACAAGTTTGTAACTAGTTGGTTGTTTAATTACTATCCTAGTAATTATCAGGTGTTTTTTCAAATAGACTAGTAACACGATTTGTATCTACTCGATATTATATAAGTGAGCACCCACAAACATAAAATCTTGAATCCGCCACTGAGCTAGAGCAGCCTAGAGAGATGCTACTTCAACGATAGGCAACAGTTCAAACTGTTTGTATGTTGTGGCTAGTCACCAAGATGAAAAGAATTCACATGATATTGTCACTGAGTCTTTTCTTATGATATCTTTTGTGACTTCATGTATGGCTATTTTTTTAAAGATCTTTCTCGAATATCTTCTTGAGCATTTAAGTGTCCCTACACTTGTCGTTGTGTCTATAATTTAATATTTAAAAGAGACACCATGGCTAATTTAGTTGAGTTAGACATATTTGACTTTGATGTTATTCTAGGCATAACTTGGTTTTATGCTTGTTATGCAAACGATTGTGAACCTAAGTTTTCAAGTTTTAGTTTCCTAATGATCCCATCATAGAGAGATTGGGTAGTCCAGTAGTGTCTAACAGTCGATTCATTTCCTACCTTAGAGCTAGAAAGATGTTCTTCAAGGGGTATATCTACCACATAGTTTGTGTTAAAGATGCTAGTGAGGAGGTATCATCCCTTCAGTCATATCCTATCATCAAGGAGTTTCCCAAGGTCTTTCTTGATGATTCACCCATAATCCCTCCCAGTAGAAAGATAGACTTTGGGATAGGAGTTCTTCTTAAAACACAATCTAATTATATTGTTCCTTATTGAATGGCCTTGACCGAATTAAAATAGTGAAAAGAATAGTTGAAAGATCTCCTAGGTAAAGGATTCATAAGGCTGAGTGTCTCACCTTAGGGAACTCTTGTCCTATTCGTGTGAAAGAAACGTAGTTCCCTTCGGATGTGGATTAGCCAACAACAACTGAATAAGGTGATCAGAAAGAATAAGTACCCTTTTCCTAGAATTGATGATTTGCTTGACCAACTTTGGCATACCATTTGTTTCACTAGTTTAGCCTTCAGATGAAGCTATCACCAGTTGAAACTAACAGGAAGTAACATCCCAAAGATGACCTTCAAAACTTATTATGGTCCCTTTGAGTTTCTTGTTTTGTATTTTGATTTGTCTAACACATGTGAAGTTTTTATGGATCTCATGAACTGGATATTTAAGCCATATCTGTATATTTTTCTTATTATGTTCATCAATAAGATATTAGTCTACTTCATAGATAAGGAAGAACATGCCAACCACAAAGAATGGTTATTCGGACCGAAGGATAATGAGTTCTTGCATCCATAAATATTCTAGGCCACATCACATCTGCAAAGGCATTCAAGTTAATTTGTAGAAAATTAAGGTAATAAAGAACTGTCCTAGACCCATATCCCTGAATAATATAAGAAATTTCTTGGGTTTGGTTGGCTACTATATAAGGTTTATACAAGGGTTCTCATCCATATAATCCCCATTAACTAAGCTGACTCATAAGAACATGTCACGCCCCAAGTTGCCGTTAGGGCGGACTGGCACCCTTGCCGATAAGGCTCGGGAGAACCAACCTATATCTATT
>JAOTQJ010170353.1:0-25474 GCA_025642045.1 Solanum sejunctum | reverse complement strand
GGGAACTCTAAACAAGATGCAAGTATTTTACATTGAATAAATTTTTAAAAACTAATATATACAATAATTAGAATTTTAAAAGAAAAAATACCTTTACCTTTTCCAATTAGCTTGCCTGCAGGTCGATGGGCTTAACTTGACGGGCCGAATATATCGTACAATGATGTAAAAATTCTAAAGTTTAATATTGATACATGCAAGTTTGATTTTCTAAGTCCAACTACAAACTTTTAAATTTAAAGTATAATTAATGTATAAATATCTAAAATAGAGAATTCTAATTTCCTAAGTTAAAGTTCACTATTTAAAGTTTTTTTTCATGACATTGATCAACCTACAATTTCCTAACTCAAAGTGCACAACTTAACAGATATTCAACCAAAATTTCTAAATTAAAGTTCAACTATATTTAAACTTTCTATGAAAGTACAAACTTTGTATATACACACTCAAGTTTATAATAAATTCAAAAAACTCAATCCAAACTACAATTCAAAAATTCGCATTCACAAACTAATTTAGAACCAACAATGTCAATACCTTCAATTACACTTTAATTCCAACTAATAAAATTCAAATTACAAAATAATTCAAAACCCATTTCCAACTAGATTTTTCTAAGTTCAATTGTAAACTTTCAAATTTGAAATATAATTTAAGTTCAAGCATTTAAAGTTGAGAATTTATGCAAACACTCCAATTTATGATCTATAAACTCAAAATGGAAACTCACAAATCAATTAAAACTAACAAACACTCTAATTTATGATCCAATTCAACAAATCTTAATTCATAAATTCACACTTAAATATTCAAACCAACAATGTTAATACCTTCAATTAATAACTTTAATTCTCTAACAAAACCAAATCACAAACTAATTCAAAACTCATTTCAAACTAGAATCTAAAAATACTCATTGACAAATTAACACTTAAATATTCAAACCAACAATGTCAATCACTTCAAATTATACACTTTAATTTTAACTAACAAAACCCAAATCACAAACTAATTTCAAAACTCATTTCAAACTAGAATCCAAAAATATATGCTCATTGACAAATTCACATTTAAATATTCAAACCAACGATGTTAATCACTTCAAATACACTTTAATTCACCTAACAAAACTCCCAAATCACAAAGTAATTCAAAATACCAAATTAGAACTAAACTCTAAACTCAAAACATAAATTTTCTTCTCTAATTCACAATTAATATTACAATATAACGATGTCAGCAACACATGTAAACTAAACTAACAAACAATTCAAGATTTTTTAATTTTAAAAATATAAAATCAAAATATTGGCTTGTAGACTTTTGTTCGTGGAAACTAGAGCAATTCATGCATGGGTCTATGACCACCTTCTACTGATCGTAGATCCTTCTAAGGCTTATCCTGCCAATTTGTGGGAAGGAAAAGTTCAGAGACTTAATTTTTATTTTTTGGAATGATAGAGCCTCATTTTTGGGTTTTAGAAAGAACTATAGTTCATAGACCCTATCCGTGGAATGGTTTGACACTTAGAAAAATTTCAAGTCTATTTGGGGAGGGGGGTATACAGACACATTCTATGAGTTGTTAAAATTCGTAGACTTCATCCACCACTGTAGACTTGGCTCCACAAACCCCATATATGGTCCATAGATATATCTGCAAACCATAGATGTTGTCCATAAAACCCAACTGGTGTGGAACCAAATCAGTTTTCTTGAACTTTTTGGATTATCTGAGTTAGGATATTTTAAGGAAAGGTGGTTACAATATTTTTCCCTTAGGATCATTTATCGTCATATAAATACCAAGCTAAGGGTAAACTTAAGGCACAAACACAATTCAAACTCAAGTACTCAAACACTCAGGAATCAATTACACAAACTCAAAAATATGCATTGACTCAAAGGTAAGAATAAGGAATATTACCTTTGACCTCTTTATTAGAAGGTACGAATAGATTAGGGTATGTAGACTTTATGTCCACTTTAGCTTTCCATGTAGAATCCTCAACAAATTGATTTCTCCACAAAACTTTGATTGATGCAACCTCTTTGGTTCTAAGCTGAGAACCTGACGATTAAGGTTTTGGACAAAAATCTCGTTGTAATATAAACTATCTTTCACATAACACTCTCAATAGTGATGACCAATAAAGGATCTCTTAAATGCTTCTTAAGCGTCAAAATGTGACAATGGGATGAATAGCCACTAACTTCGATAAGATCTCTAACTCATAAGTTATATTATGCCACATTCCAAGACTAGGGCCTAGTCATAACATGGAGAATGAGAAACCCGAAGGCACCTCATCTAATCCTCTTAGAGCTCATCAAACATTTCATAGGAACTAAACATAAATAAAAGAGAAATTTAAATAAGAAGCAGGGTTAAGCGAAAATCAACATAAGATTCATAAAAAATAATTTTCGAACATTAACTCTTAATACTTATATAACAATACCTCTAACATAGACTTGGCGAGGGCTAAGACATGTTCAAAGCTCTCTCTCAAGTAAAATGTATCAAAAGAAGCATAACTAGAAAATCAAATATCTTAGTATATCAATCTAGAAAGATACTAAACTAGGGGATTCACCAACTCTCGTCTTCAACAATTTGAAGCTAGCCACGTGGAGGAGGAACGTCGGACCCTACATGATTAAATTATGTAGACAAGAGTATGCATTAGTACTTTGAATGTACTAAGTATATAGGTATGTAATATATGACATAGGAACAATGATGTAATGATTAATACTAATGCTCATGTCAAATAAACCATTTTAAAAGAGCATTATTAAGTCATAAAGTGGGACCAATACCATTTAAAACATCATAATGCAACTTTAGAAGAACTAAGTAGCATTCATGGATGAACATAATCATAGTAAGTAAATCATATAAGTTTGCAAAAATTCATGAGTTATAGAGATTTAAATCATCTACCTTAAAAAGAAACATCTTTGAGCTTAATAAGAAGGGACCATCATAAACCATCATAAAAAGACATTGAGGGGACATGAGGAGAAAATAAACATATGTGAGAGTTACCATTAACTAAGATAAATTGTATAACTTATAACATGCAGTCCCAATGTTACCTCTATATTAAAAGAAAGGGGGAGCCTACTTGCCAAGGTAGCTCTATTATGCCTAAGTGGATCTTCTAAGCTACATAATGACCAAGCCTCTACTAATGATGGCCTTTCTAAGGAATCAAGCCTCTACTAAGGGGTGATCCTTCATATCCAATAGTGGCACATAGTTATGGGACAATGGGATTCTACTAGTGGTCTCATGAATCTTCTAATCAGAAGCTTCTGCATGCATTCCAAAGTCTACTCTGTGCTAAGAATAAGTTGTAATGAAATTTGAATGTCATAAGTCATAGGAAACATCGATCGGGGAGAAATTCTAGTAATCCATCCATTGTTCATTAAACATAATCATAGAATAGCTTCTTTACTTCATAACTCCTTCAAGTAAGAATTATCATTTCACAGGAGGGTGTATCATGCAACATCATAACAAGGGCTTCATAAATCTTTTCATAATTTCATGTACTTGCGTAACATATAGTGAGGCCCTTCGTCATACTTAATATGCTTTATCATAGAACTTGACATCATGCTTGGTAGGATAAGACGTAAAGGTAGTATTAAAACTCATGCATATATTAAAGGTCATGTGCAAATTCATGGAACTAATCAAGTTTTAAGACATCTTCCAAATAATCCACCATAATTGTTTCAAAGCCCTAGCCATAAGAACATGAAATTCATCTTAATACTCATCATAAAGCATAGTTTGTCATGACATTGTGTTAATATACTTCATATAGCTCTAAGTGCATCATAAAATACATTCTACAAACTCAAATTCATCATAATCCTTAGATATCACGTGAGACTAAACCAACTAGATACATAATAAGTCTAATGATCATCATACAAAATCAGATTAATACATGTTGAGTGACTGGTAAATAATTAGAGAAAAAAGATTTTTGGGACTCCATGGGTAAAAGGATCCCTATGGATGAAACCAACATACCTTAGGTGAAGACCTATGGAGGAAATCATAAACTTTGGTGAGGAAAACTCAGAACCCTAGCTTTGCCTTTAATGGGCACCTTGAGAGACTTGAGAGAATTTTAGGACTTAGACTTTGAGAGAATGATTTGGAATAAGGGTGAATGGGGTAGAATTAGGCTAATATAGGCATGTCAGGAGTCAAAATTACATCACATTGGGTTTAGAATGTGAGAAAATAATGAAAATGCCCTTTATTAAGCTGACTAGTAAGGCTCGATTATGGGTCGTAAATAAAACTACAACTTATACTTTGGGCCTCGTAGAACGCAGGTCATAATTTTTCTACCTGGTTTTATTCTACGGGCACTTTCTATGGTCTATAATTCAAACTATGAACCATCCTATGATTCCTAAACCATGATCTAGAACCCATTAACTCGGGCCCTAAAACCACAAACACCTTTACGATCTGTAAAATAGACTACGAGCAATCAAAATCTTTCATTATTCCCTCCAACACTTGGGTAAATTTCTAACTTCCAAGACCTTACTTATGACTCAACTTCCACAATTTGTAAAACCATCTATGACTCATAAAAAGGGCTCGTCCTATCAACTTAAAACACACCTTTCTTTGAACGTCATCTACCACCTAAACTATGAGTCATAAACCCCCCTATGATCTATGACCCATTTTCTACTTCCACCTCCTGACTTCAAAAATTTTCCAAGACAAAACCCTTATTCATGAGGCCTATCTATAGTCAGTGAAGTGAACCATGGCTCGTACAAAGGGCTTGTCGTTCTAGTTTAATAACCAAATTTCAACTTTTTGCCCTTGGTCTCAGCTTCAAACTTCTAGGACGTTACAATATCCCTCTCTTTGGGAATATTTGTCCCCACATATGAATTAAGATAGTATGATAAGACTGTGAAAAATATATAGCAACCCATCATGAATGCAATTATGCAAATTAAATATCACTTTCATGAAAAATTTCAAATCTTTAACAAGGAACACCATTCTAATGCACAAGTAACATATTCTCATAATTGCACATGAAACTTTAATCAAAACCTATTAAATGAGTATACATACATATGAAATGGCATGATAAACTAGGGTGTAAGGATGCATAAAAATGAACATGAAAGTACCATGCCCACCACCTCAACCATGGCATAACAAACACAAGAACCAGCCTATTCGATAAATACTATAATCCAAGAATATTCATACATACCGAGTGCAGCTGCTCGAACTCTCTCTCTCTTCCTCTTCCAGCGGCCACTGGGAAATCTCTCCTCCTATGTTCCATTTATCCACACTCATAACAACCATATCTATTGTCCATACACATTCATAGATGCACTCTACCACACTTTTGACATTTAGGATATGGGTGACTGTTCCTTCACCGCCTAGGCAGTGGAGTATATCTAGAAGGTGATCCATCCTCAACCAGTTTCCCTAGCTCTCTTCTTAAGCTTCTACCTTTCAATTTTTTGGTGTAGGTTTTGAGGAGAGAAATATCCATTTCTTTTACTAGCATAGTGGTGTGACACTCTTGTGCCTCTAAGTCGATCACTCTCGATAAGAACTTGCTTACCTAGCACGAGGATTGGCAGCTAACAAAGGAGAATACTTGGATTGTTATATGAACATAAGGGCATAATCCCTCACACTCATTTCCCTTTGTTTAAGGTTGATAAACTTCATCATTTTTAGCCGCTCTTAGCTCAAGAGAGAAGAAATGATCAAAAAAAGCACCTTGAACTCCTCCCATCCAATAGGACCCTCATCAACTCTTTTAGATTTCCATTAAGTAACCCATACTTCAGCCACCCCTTTAAGTTGGTAGTACACCAAATCTACCTTTTCCTCTAAACACACCCTCATTAGGGTCGATATCTTGTGATCTTCATCAATGAACTCTTAGGTGTCCTCATCTACCTTCAAACCATTAAACTTTGTAGGATTCATCCTCATAAAATCCCTTACCTTTGAGGCTGAGGTAGGAGTACTGAGGAGAGAAATAACAACTTGGTTAGCTTGGTTGATCATGGCTCGGGCCAATTAGGTGAAGATAGTATAAAACTTTGCATTGGTAATCACCTCCTCATAAGGAGCATGAGGGGCCAGGAGAGCTTGTTCTTCATTCAACTCTCTTGGTAGGAGCACTCCTCTTAGAGGCATAATCTAGAAAATTGCAAAGGACAGTTCATTAGATAAAAGGTAATTCTCAGATCAACTCTAAGGCACGACATGATTCATGAAAGAAGAGAATGTTTCCTAAACATTTCATCGCCTATAATTTATAATTGTAGTGCACTCCACAACCATGAAGAAGACTCTATTTGATGTTGTATATTGGACTTTGAGGTCCATTTCAACACCTCATGCTCTGATGTTAAGTTTGTCATGATTCAAGCCTAGGACTTAGTTGTAACACGACAAATAAGAAACCAGAAGGTACCATATCCAAGCCTTTTACATATATCAAGCATTTCATAGGAGTTGAACATAAATAAAAGCAAAATTTAAATGGGAAGTAGGGCTAAAGGAAAATCAACTAAATTTCATAAAGTAAATTTTGAACGAAAACTCTTAATACCTGTCCAACAAATACCTCTAACATAGACCTAGCAGGGGCTAAGACATGTTCAAATTTTATCCTGAAGTAAAATGTAACAAAAGAAACATAGCTGGAAAATGAAATGTAAGGTATATCAATCTAGAAAGAAACTTGAATATTGTCCTCAAACTAGAGGAGTCACCAACTCTTGTCTTCAACAATCCAAAGCTAGCAACATAAATGTCATAACACGGACCTAGGTTCTAGGAGCAGCATGGAAAATGGGAACTCGAGAGTTCACAAACAAGCCTCCTAGTATCCATTTCACATCATCGGTTTGAAAGCGTAAATGGATAATAAACACATAATTCTAAGGGGCAGGAGAACATGACTCACATTGTGGGAATGTCATAGGGGATAGGAGTAACATGGATTCACAAAGCATGTAGCACAAAAATACTAAGGGGCAGATAAGTATGACTCACTCTATGGGGGTAATTCGGAGATTAGGATCTTTCATAACATACATATGACCATATCCTAGAGCTCATAACTAGTTCACATAATGATATCCAATAGGTAGCCAAAACATAAGCATAACCTTCAACCACAACACTTAGCAGAAATCATAAAGGAGTTTACAAGATGTCCAACAACACCTCTAGTCATAAGATAGGATAGGGGCCAAGACATACCCCAGGCTCACTCTTAAAGTAAATAACATAACTAAAGCACCATAGGTAGAGGAATAGTGGTTTGTCCTTGGAAAATAGGACTACGAATCTCAATATCCAAGCCAGGCATCGTACAAGTGGATAAGTGTAGTCCTCGGTCCATACATGGTTAGATCATATAGGCAAAAGTATGTGCTAGTACATTTGAATGTACTAAATATGTGAGCATGCAATGTATATGACTTACCAAACCTGCATACAATGTTAGATAGCAAGGGCACATGATATAGAAAGGGTCATATAGCAAGAGATACAGTATATTATATGCCATGAAACCAATGATACATAAAATGCACAAATGTTCATATATAGTGAGGATGAGATTTCAATCGACATATAAGACTAAGTGAGCTATTACTTGGAATTATAATATTATCCCCACACCAAAAAAGAGGTGGTCTACATGCCAAAGATAAATCATACTTCCCTTTAGGGGCTTCCTATTTCGGAGTAGTAACCTTTCTTACTAGCCTCCTATTTTGAATAGGATTTTCACAACATTTCTATAGGTCATGCCTCAACTAACGGGATGAGCCTCCAATCATTCTAGCGGGTCATGCCTCAACTAATAGGATGAGCCTCAGATCTTAATACCTATGCTGGAACATAGTTCAAGAGAAAGGAAGAGGACCCTTGGGGATAGCCCTGATGCCTCCAATCTTATCGGTGCTAAGTCAAAAACATTACATGAGAATACTTATACATATACATGTTTCTGAAGGTGGCAATAGTCATTTCAAATCCTTTTAATGCACATTTAGGCTCAAAATCCAAACACATTGTATAATTATTCATACTTGGGCTCAAACCCAAATCATAATTCATAATCGTGATACTCATGCATAGGAATAGCTCATTCACATATACGAGATGGTGCAAGCCCTCAAAACGCTCAATGAGCCATATCATAGATATTTATGTGATCACATTCTTGTCATAACCAATATTGTATCAAAATCATTTACCTAAACATAATTGGGCTTAACCCACTTCAAAATTTTCATAAAATCTAATGTACTTGAATGCATGTGCTATGAATAATATGAAAATAGCATGGGTAACTTAGATTTAATCTAAAATCAACAAAACATTATGAAATTCAAGTAAAGACATGTAAAATTCATATTTAAAAAATAATATAGATTACCTATGTACAAATCAAGTTTTAAAGGGGAAATGCACTTTCATAACTTCATAATTTCAATGCATTTCATCATATTAGGGCTTAATTCACTTTAAAATCAATAAATAAACATAGCTCACACATCAATTGAATTTAATAAATCATAATATTGGAAATCCATATTTAAAGTAAGCTAAAATTCATAAAAATCACTTGAAAAGGGTTTGGGTGTTCTTGGTTGAAAGGGACCAAGAATCAAACCCAGATACCTTAGCTAATAAAAAAGGTTCAAGAAGAAATTTGAACAAGAATGAGTCTTCCCTTGATTCCCAAGCTTAATTCCCACAAGAGTTCTTTGAGAGAGACTTGAGAGAATTTTAAATGTGAAAAATGAATTTGAATGAGAGGAGTAAAGTTTAGGTCATTAGGAAGTCTTTAGGTACCAGAGGTAGTCATAAAAGACCCTTAGAATAATCTATATTTACGAAAACGTAATTAATTAAATGAGCTGAAAAATTGAAATTAAAGTCTGAGGGAGGGGTATACGTTTAGTGACGCACTATACAGACCGTATACTTGCTCGTGATCCAACACTTAGAAAAAATTCGCCTGATGAACGTTCAAAATGATAATCCCATACTTAGAATTTTTAATGAAATAATCCTCACAGAAGGCCACATGGGTCATACCACTGCCCATACCACCTCCCTTAAAAAACTATTCCACGATAAAGTTCAAAGATGGTGATCCCATACTTAGAACAATTCTCACTCCGAAAGCCATACGGAAGGCCATATGGACCATACCACATTGTACGGACTGTAAACTTGGCCCTAAACCTACACTTGGTCTCAAATGGTGGGATTTTAAACTAAGGCCACTACACGGTCTGTGAGGTGTCACATGAATCATGAGGGGTTCATTTGTGGTGTGCCTTAGTTTAAAACTCTACGTTTAAGGGCCAAACACTGTCATAAGGCCAAGGGCCACTACATGGAGGCTACACACAGGTCGTGTGACCTAACACGGACTGTTAGTGCTCCAATGGAGCATCACCTTAGTTTAAAACTTCTCGAAAACAAAATTTTCAAGCACCAGTGAGGTTGTACAACGTCCGGGTTCTTACATCATCTCCCCCTTGGGAACATTCATCCTTGAATGTGCAAGAACAAGGCTTGAAAGGCTTGAATTAAAACATGAAACATTCAATTATAAGGTACAATGCATTTTTGTGATTTGAAGATCATAAAGTCATTAAAACTCATATTAAAATGTATTCAAATCATTTAAAACATCGTGGGAATGATTTGTGTGCACATGTATGCATGTTATGGCATGAAACTCAAAAATGAAAGATTTAGGACCAATTGGAAAAGGAAGAAACTGATACCTTAGGCTTGAGTAGATTGGAAAAGATGGGGATGTTGTTTCATCATGTCCGACTCCACCTCCCATGTATCACTCTCCACATATAGGTTTCTCCAAAGCACCTTAACCGAAGTCACTTCTTTGTTACGAAGCTACTTCACTTCCCTATCCAGAATCTCTACCAGAACTTAAGATAAGTTCTCCTCAACCTTAACAGTTTCCAAAGGCAGAATGGTACTAGGATCACCAACTAACATTTTCAACATAAACATATGGAATATCAGGTGAATAGAGCTCAAATTCGAAGGCAACTCCAACCTATAAGCCACATTCCTAATTTTCTCAATAATCTCATAACGGCCTACATACTAGAGATTTAGCTTACCCTTCTTGTCGAAACACATCACACCCTTCATAGCTGAGACCTTCATATATAGCCAGTCATGAATATGAAACTCAAAATCCCTCTTCCTAAAATCCGAATAAGACTTTTGGTGACTTTGGGCCATCTTTAACCTCTCCCTAATCAACTTTACTTTCTCCATAGCCTCCACCACAAAGTCCAAGCCAATCAAAGCCATCTCCTCCAACTCAAGCCACCCTACCAAAGGCCTACATCTCCTACCATACAAAGCCTCAAATGGTGCCCTACCAATGCTAGCATGAAAGCTATTATAATAAGAAACTCAATGAATGGAAGACAGTCATCCCAAAATTACACACAAGCCCTCAACATATGCTCCAAAGTTTGAATTGTCCTCTTGGCTTGTCCATCAATTTGGGGATGAAAAGCGGTGCTCAACTTCACCTTAGTACTTGTTTGAAACAACCTTCAAAATAGAGAAATGAATTGGGTACCTCGATCTAATATGATAGACCTAGGCACACCATGCAACCTCACCTAACTCTTGGATGTACAACCTTGCATAATCTTTGGTACCAAAGGTAGTCTTGATCGGTAGGAAATGAGTCAACTTAGTCATCCAGTCCACGATGACCCAAATGTACTCTATTTGCCTTCGCGACAAGGCAAACCAACCATAAAATCAATGTTCACATCTTCCCACTTCAAGTAGGAATCTCAATGTCTTGAGTTAAACCACTGGATCTTTGGTGCTCTACCTTCACTAGTTGACATTTATGGCATTCAGATACAAAACTTGGCTATATCCTTCTTCATACCATGCCATCGATACACCTCTCTCAAATCCAAGTACATATTAGTAGACCCTAGATGAATAGAATAATGAGAGTTATGAGCTTTACTCATGATCACCCTCCTAAGATCATCCACATCAAGAACACATAATCGATCTTGATACTGAAGCAAATCATTTCTCCCTTGGGAGAAGACCTCTATATTATTTTTGGCAACCAACTTCTTCAATTCAACCAACAATGGATCTAGATCTTACTTAGCCTTTATATCAACCACCACCAAAGATTCAGCCCCATTTTGAATCTAAGTACCACAATAATTAGAGTCAGACAACCTAACACCCAACCTATCTAGACGGTGAACGTCCTTTGACAACTCCTTTTTTTCCTCCTAAACATGAGCAACTCTTCTCATATATAGCCTACTAAGAGCATCAGCTACAACATTGGCCTTGCCGAGATGATATTGTACACTCATGTCATAGTCCTTTAGGAGTTTCAACTACCTCCTTTGCCTTAAGTTAAGATCCCTTTAATTGAACACATATTGCAAACTCTTGTTATCAGTGAAAACATTAACATGCATCCCATACAAATATTGTCTCCAAATTTCAAAGCAAATACCAACGCCGCTAACTCAAGATCATGAGTCGTGTAATTATGCTCATGCACCTTCAATTTCCTTGATGCATCAGCTATCTCCTTAACATGTTGCATTAGTACACAACCCAACCCAACTCAAAAAGCATCAAAATACACCACAAACCCATCCAAGCTATTTGGTAAAGTTCAAATAGGAGTCGATGTAAGTCGATCCTTCAAAGTCTTAAAAATCCTCTCATATTCATCCGACCACACAAACTTAACCTTCTTTGGAGTCAACTTAGTCAACGAAGATGCAATAAATGAGAAGCCATCAACAAACCTTCTAGAATAGACAGCCAACCCAAGAAAACTCTGAATATACGAAGGAGTCAATGGGTTAGGCCAATTCATCATAGCCTCAGTGCTCTTTGGGTCACCCTTAATAGCATCATCGGACACCACATGACCAATAAAAGCAACTTCACCCAACCAAAACTCGCATCTACTAAACTTAGCATATAACTTCTTCTGTCTCAAAGTTTGAAGAACAAACCTCAAATGATCTATATTCTCTAGCTCACTTCAGGAATAAATGAGAATATCATCAATGAAGGCAACCACAAAACTATCAAGGAATGGGTTGAACACTCGATTCATAATATCCATAAACATGGATGGAGCATTAGTCAAACCAAATGACATCACCACAAATTCAAAGTACCTATACCTAGTCTAAAAGGCCATCTTGGGAATGTCACACTCTCCAACCTTCAACTAGTGATAACCAGAATAAAGGCAATCTTTGAGAAATGGGTAGCCCTTTGAAGTTAATGGAACAAGTAATTCTTTTCCTGGATACTTATTCTTGATGATTACCTTATTCAATTGTCTATAATCAATGCACATTTGACGAGACCTATCTTTCTTTCTTACAAATAACATTGGAGCCCCCCATGGAGATATATTTAGCCTAATGAAACCTTTCTCCAGTAAATCCTTCAATTCCTTCAATTGTCCGGTGCAATACGATAAGGAGGAATAGAGATAGGTTGAGTATCTAGGAGAAGATGTATACCAAATTCTACTTCCTTTTCAGGAGGAACTGGCAAGTCTTTGGGAAACACATTCAGAAACTCATTCACCACCGGGACTGATTCAAGAGTAGGTGGCTCAGACTCCACATCCTTGACCCTCACAATATAATAAATACACACCTTGTAGATCATTTTATAGGCCTTAATGTAGGAAATCAAATAACCTTTAATAGCAGACTCACTACCCTTCTATTCAAGAGCAGGTTCATCCAAAAATTGGAAGTTAACCTTTCGAGTTCTACAATCTTTAAGGGTATATGAAGCATACAACCAATCCATCCCTAGAATTAAATCAAAATCTAACATCTCAAGTTACATAAGATCACATGCAAAGACTTTATGCAACAAAGAAATAGGACAACCTCGATAAACTCTATGAACAATAACAGATTCACCTATGATGGTATAAACTGAAAAGGGGTCCTTCAAAATTTTAGGACTCAAATCAAACATGATACCAAATAGAGGAGTCACAAAAGACAAATTTCTACCTGGGTCAAGCAAAGGATAAGCATCAAAATCAAAGACTTTTAATGTATTAGTCACAATATCTGGAGCCTCCTCAACCTCTTAGCGAGCATAAAGAGTATAGAACTTGTTTCGCTTAGCAGCACCTTGTGGAGCTCTTTGTTGGACCTTTCCACCTTGAGACACTTGACCTTGTCCTCTTTTAGCATTCTTGGGGACAATCAGCAACCTTGTATTTCTTATCACCACACCCAAAGCATGCACCCAACTTTTTCCAACAAGTACCCAAATGATTTTTTCCATACTCGTCACACTGGGGAAACCGTAGTCCACCACCAACTGGTGCCTCAGGAGGACGCACTCTAGCATTAGCAACCCTAGCCCTATTGGATGTGATCATAACCATCACCCTTGGAGTTGGAGAAACCACCATCATAGCGGGCCCTCTTTGGAACATACACTCTCTTCCCCTTGAGTTTATACCCTTTAATCTGTTCAGCATATACAATGATCTTGCAGATTTCCACATCTCGAATAAACATAGCTGTATAAAACACCTTTACAACAAAGTCAAAGATATCGAACATAAACTTATGCATTCTTGTATGGGGGTCAGCCATAAGCGTAGGAGCATATTTCAAGAGCTTAGTAAACTTAAGGGCTTAGTCCCTCACACTTATACCACCCTATTTGAGGTTGATACACTCAGTCTATCTTGGCTTCCATAAGCTCAAGTGGAAAGAAACGATCAAAAAAGGCAAACTTGAACTCTTCCTAAGTGACCGCATTACCATAAACCCTCTTTATCGACCATTGGTTATAATGCACTTAGGCTACATCTTTCAACTGATAAGCATCCAATTTGGCTTTAAGTGACACCCATAATAGTCAACATCTTAGTGATCTCATCAATGAACTCTTGGGTATCCTCATTAGCCTTTGGCCTATAAAACTCTGGAGGATTCATCCAAGTGAAATCTATAACCCTAGAAGCTGGGGTGGGATCCCGAGAAAGATTAGCTTGCCTAGTCTGAGAAGTCACCACCTGGGCAAGCATAGCAAAGGCCGTACAGAATTCACCATTAGACATAGGCTCTTCCATAAGATCTTGAGGTGCTTGACCCTCATTAGCCGGGGCTGGTCCTAATAAGGGAGCTCTTCCTCGAGGCATCTTCTGTAATGGAGTAATGACACCATCAAGATAAGGAAACCAAACATACGATCTATAGCATGGCATAAGATATGAAAAAGTAAGATAATTTCCTAGAACATCATTATAGCCTCTGACTCATGGGCATGGTGCACTTCACACCCATGAACAGGACTCTACATGACGCGGTATGTTGGACTTCGACGATCATTTATAAACCTAGTGCTTTAATATCAAGCTTATCATGACCTGGACCTAGGGTCGAAGAGTGACATGGAAATGGGAACCCAAGAGTCCCAAAATAAGCCTTATTGTATCTATATTCACATCATCAGTTTGAAAGCGTAAACTGACAGTAAACACATAATTGTAAGGGACAAGGGAATAGGACTCACGTTATGCGGGTGTCATAGGGGATGGGAGTAACATGGATTCACAAAGCACATAGCACATAAATACTAAGGGGTGGATAAGGAGGACTCACTCTATGGTGGCAATTCGGGGATTAGGATCTTTCACATCATACATATGACCATATCATAAAGCTCATAACCAAGGCACATAACGATATCCAATAGGTAGCCAAAACATAAGCATAAGCTTCAACAATAGTTAGCATATATCGTAAAGTAGCTTATAAGATATCCAACAATGCCTCTAGTCATAAGATAGGACGGGGGCCAAGACATACCCCGGGCTCATATCAAAGTAAATAACATAAATAAAGCATCATAGGTAGAGGAATGGTGGTTTGTACTCGGAAGATAGGACTCACCACTATAAGAAAACCTCAAGATCCAAGCTAGACTATGGATGAGTGTAGTCCTTAGTGTCATGACTCGCCTCTATTTTTGCCCAAAACAGTGCAGAAAATGCGCCCGGCATGCTCCAGAAGGCCTCGGAACTCACTAGAATGGTGCAGAAGATTGAAGACCACACTAGAGAGTCCCGAAATATTCTAGAAAGATGTACGACAGTTTTGGGCAGCCAAGTTCCGTAAATATCTTCGATATTTAGTTAGAAATATCTTAGATGTTTCATAGGAACTTTGTAGGCTTACATTGTCAACCGTTGGATCAAATTGATCCCAACCGTCCATTAGGAAGGGGGCTTAGTATAAATACCCCTCATAGGCTACTCATTTGGCATCAACCCAGAAAACCATCAAGCAACAAGTCTTGTAATTTTTTCCCAAGTAATAAGAAGTCTTTCCTTCTTAAAAGCTCTTTGTCTTCTTAATCTAGCATTCCCTTAGCGATCCAAAGTTTAAAGGCTTGCTAGTGTTTGCAATTTGGGCAAGAATCATAGGCAAACTGACTAGCACCGTACGAACATCTTGGCATAAGTTCTAAGTCCATAACAAAGTGGTATCAGAGCCAGGTTTGAACTAAGGAAAGCATGTCAACTGAAGGAGACATTAATGCCACTACCTCCAACGTTATGCTGGATGCTGGCAATAAACGCAAGGGCAAGAAAAGCTCTAAGAAGGCTGGGAAGGTGCCAGTAGAACCGTCCCCAAGTGAAGCTATAACAAACCGCTCACCTTCAGCTGCAGATTTGAGTGATGATGAACGAGGCGAAGATCCCTTCGATATCCCGCTTGGCAAAGGATGGGTCGAGAGGGTAGCTACTGCCTAACGTACAGTGAAGTTCTTAGGTCATCGCTTGAATGAGTTTGATGGCAAGTTTAAGGGCCTATAGGAGCTCACCCTTGAAGAGAATGAGCATACCCGGAAGGAGTTGGATGGACAGCAGTTGGCGATGTACGAGCTGAGGGAGACAATCACATCTTTAGAATGCTGACTCATGGAAGCACTTAGCAAGATAGAGGCCATGGGCGCCACAATAATGGGCATGGCCGAGACCATGGAGGCTATGGGTGCAAGGATGAAGGTATTAGAGGAAGGAGTGGCCGACAGGAGATGCTTGCGGACTACCAGGGAAATAGAGGCCAAAATCGAAGCTCCCAAGCCACTTGTATTTAAAGGCATTCGAGACGCACAAGAGGTGGATAACTTGTGGCACCTTGAAAATTACTTCAAGTGCAACAAGATAAGGGGCGATGATACGAAAATCAACATGGCCATAGTGTACCTAAAAGAGATGGCTATGTTGTGGTGGAAGTGAAAGCAAGCTGAGATAGGTAAGGGACTCTGCACGATTGACTCGTGGGAGCTGTTTAAAGCTGAGTTCAAGAAGACCTTCTACCCAACCAATGTCGTCTATGAAGCCAAAAGGAGGCTTAGGGGTTTGAGGTAAACGAGCAGTGTGAAAACCTACATAAAGGAGTTCACAATGCTCACGCTTCAAATCCCCAACCTCACAGAAGAGGACATGTTATTCCACTTCATGGATGGATTCCAGGGTTAGGCTAACACGAAACTGGAGTGCTGATAGGTTTCCACCTTTGATGAGGCCATCACCCAGGCAGAGGCCCTGATGGACTCTTGACTTGACAGGCGAGACAAAGACTGAGGAGACGATAAGGATATTAGTCATGACCAAGGTGGGGGAGATACTGGCAGAGACCGGGGTTGGCAGCCACATCCCAAGGGTCATGGCCAAAGTGGGGGAGATGATGGTAGAAGTTGAGTTAGCAGCTACCTCCCAGGGGTCATGGTTCTGGCAGGCCTGAGGATAAGAGGATCGAACGACAAGGCTACGACGAGGGCAAGGCTCCACACGTGAAGGAGTTCAAATTCTACATGTGCGGGGGACCACACAATTACTTCAAATGTCCCAAACTGAAGAACCTTAGTGCTATACGGCAAGAACAGAAGGAGCCAAAGGCACAGGAGAAGGCATCTTAATCAGGGGAAGATTTAGATACGATGCAGTTGGGCATGATTCAGCTATGCAGAGTAGTCGTGCAGCAGCTAGGAAAGTCAAAGGAAGGCAAGGCACAATACGTGGACATAATGATCAATGGGCGACCTGCTCGTGCCTTGGTCGACACAGGCGCAGAAGTTAACATCGTGACTAAGTCTGCGGCAACCAAGTTGGGACTGAAATATAGACCAAGCAATGCGCAGCTTAAGATGGTCAATACGCCAACGACTCTAGTATGTGGCGTTGCTCAAGGAGTCAATATAGTTTTGGGGAAGTGGCATGGTAAGACCAACTTCCATGTCGCTCCAATTGATCTCTTTGACATAATTCTTGGACAGGAATTTTTCTGAGTGCCCTGCAGGTATCAGTCCCTACCTCAAACAACTTGTGATTTTTGAGAAGGACTGCCCCTGCATGGTACCCTTAGAAGAGAAGCCCAGGTCAAGGGGATTAGCGCAGCTGTCGGCCATGCAGCTTGTGGAGGGGTTCCAGGATAAGCAGTCATTGCCGTGTTCCACAGCTAAGGAGAAGGAGAGATGCCAGACAAGAAGCCAATGAATAAAGTCGAGGATGCTAAAGGACGGCCACTTACAGCAGTACGACCCAGGCATGAAGGAGGAGCGAACTCTAGGAAAGGCTACAAAGGGACGGCATAAAAAGATGCAGCAGTCCAGAGGTGAAGGACAGGAAGTTCTTACAACATCATTGCGCCGAGGTCATCACAAAATGAGGTGGGGGAGTGTGTCACGACCCGCCTCTATTTTTGCTCGAAACAATGTAAAAAACGGACTCGGCATGCTCCAGAATTGCTCGGAACTCACTAGAATGGTGCAGAAGATTGAAGACCACACTAGAGAGTCCCGAAATATTCTAGAAAGATGTAGGACGGTCTTGGGCAGCCAAGTTGCCTAAATATCTTAGATATTTAGTTAGAAATATCTTAGATATTTCATAGGAACTTTCTAGGCTTGCATTGTCAACCGTTGGATCAAATTGATCCCAACCGTCCACTAGGAAGGGGACTTAGTATAAATACCCCTCATAGGCTACTCATTTGGCATCAACCAAGAAAACCAACAAGCAACAAGTCTTGTAAAGCTTTCCCAAGTAATAAGAAGTCTTTCCTTCTTAGAAGCTCTTTGTCTTCTCAATCTAGCGTTCCCTTAGCGATCCTAAATTTGAAGGCTTGCTAGTGTTTGCAAATTTGGGCAAGAATCATAGGCAAACTAACTAGCACCGTATGGAAGTCTTAGCATAATGAAAACAACCCAGTTTTTGCTGGTAAAGTCTCCTTATTAAAACAACCCCAAAAAGTGCCCAAAAACGTGTCTCGGAAGTGCCCAAAATATTGTTTTCCATATATCTAACAATTCATTTGTTATTTTAAAATTTTGACTTCATATTCTTGTTTAGAGTGTCAAATCGAGTGGGAAGTGGGTCTAACTCGAATTGTAGAGCAACCGTATCAAAATTCAAAAATCGCAAAATACGTTATTTAGGAGGGTCAACGTTGAAGGGGCATATCTCTTAGTATAGAAAGAACTAAGTGTCTCACGACCTACCACTTAAAGCCCTTTGAATTATCTTTCCAACGTACTTTGTTTCACTTCATTTTAAGTTCAGATGAAGGATTTATGCCCATTTTCGTAAAACTCATTCATGTAGAAAATACAGATTTTCAGTGAGGCGACGCGAACCAGTGTCATTTTGGCCCTGTTTTTTTAAATTTCGGTCCAAGACTTTCAAGTGTTGGGCCCAAGGGTTCCTATACGTGTTTTTACCTATACTTAGCCTTATTTCACCCTCATATCATCCTCAATATTCTCCAATATCCTTTCAAACACTTAGACTCATATTCCACCCTAAATTCAAGTCCCAAACTCAAGACCAATCTTAAGGATTTCTTCAAGGATTTTATCAAGCTTCAAGTCTCCATTAAAGTCTTCTTCAAGAACCTCTCAAAAGCTAAGGTATGTGGTGTTGAACCATTGGGTCCTTTCACACATAGTGCCTAAATCCTATTTTACTTAATATTACATGATTTGAAGTTGATTTTACATATGGGTCTTATATATTGAGAAATTTACTGCACAGTGATTTTACTTCATGAAAGTATGGTTGTTTTAGCATGTTTTGAGCTTCAAATCTTGGATCTAATGTTGGATTTGATAAGGAATTTTGATGTGAATATCTTGGGGGTGTTTCAAGGTGTTGATTGAAGGTTTTATCATTGATTTTTTTGCATAATTTCATCTCTAAGTTGCATGGTCTTTACCCCTATTACACCCCCCCAAGGTATTTGATAAAATATTCGATTATGGTTTCTTGAGAAAATGAAGGTATAAAGCATGAGATATGATATGATTGACTATATAATGATGAAATGAGCTTATGTACACGATGAATACTATCTAAAGTGTTGTGGCAGACCATTCCCAATTGTGGGCCTAGTTGAGGGGCCAAAGACTCAACCACTAGGGTGATGGATGTAATCATCACTAACCTAGTTGAGGGGTTGATATCTCAATCACTAGGGTGATGGGTGCGATCATCACTAACCTTTATGAGGAGTTTGTACCTCACACACTAGGGTGATGGGTGTTATCATCACCAACCACAAGGGGTTTATACCTTGGCAATCCAGTTTGGTCTCCTTTTCACATATGATATTCTACATGAGCATGATTTACTTAAGTATGTTTTACTTATGCATTGATCATACATGTCATATTGCTATATTATGCCTATTACCGATTGTTATGCATTTTGGATTATAATGCCTATCTATTATTGTATTGCATCCCATATACTTAGTATATTCAAACATACTAACACATACTCTTGCCTACATGATATCACCATGTAGGGACTGGAGCTCCTATTGATTCTTCTTGTGGCTAGATGGATTGTTCAAGTTAGCCTTTGGTGAGTCTTTCATTCCGGGGACAAGGACTATTTTCTCACACTATGTATTAATATTTTCTTTACTTTCTCGTATATTTATGATTATGAGGGTAAGCCTGGTTATATGTCTTAGACCCCACCATTATCTATGTAGTAGAGGTATTGTTGGACAAAGCTATGTATTTATGCTATGAGTTGATTCTGTTATCTCTTGCCTCTATGTTACAACAAGTTCTCCTCTAGCCCCCTTTTGCCCTTATTTCCAATCTTCAAATGTCATTTAATTATTTCTGCGATCAAGGATGTGTAATGATATGCTATGAGGCTTGTTTGGGGTTCATTCGGATTCCCCATTTGCCGGTCATGTCTAGGCCCTAGGCTTAGGTCATGATACTTATAGTACTGAAGACTATGCTAAGGCTTACATCCAAGAATTGGTGAGGCTACATGGGGTACCATTGTTCATTATATCGAATGGGGATTCTTAATTTACTTTTAATTTTTGGAAGTCATTCCCAAAAAAGGCCTTGGTATAAAGGTGAAGTTAAGTACTATATTTAATCCTCAAACAGATGAGCAAGCTGAAAGAACAATACAAACGTTGAAGGATATGTTGAAGGCTTGTGTACTTGATTTCAAAGGAAGTTGGGATGATCACCTATCTCTTATTGAATTTGCCTATAATAATAGTTTTCATTCAAGTATTGATATGGCTCTATTTGAAGCATTATGATAGATGCTATAGATCACCGATGGGATGGTGTGAAGTTGGAGAAATGTCATTGATTGGACCAAATTTGATACTTGATGTTATAGAGAAGGTAAAAGTTATAAAAAAAGGTTGAAGGCTGCTCAAAGTTTTCAAAAGTCATATAACAATGTTAGAAGAAGAGAACTAGATTTGATAAAGGTGATTAGGTGTATTTGAAGGTTTCTCCAATGAAAGAAATGATGCATTTTTGTAAGAAAGGCAAATTGAGTCTTAGATATGTGAGACCTTATGAGCTAGTAAGAAGAGTTGGGAAAGTAGTGTATTAGTTAGATTTGCCTATGAAGTTAGTTATGGTTCATTCGGTGTTCCATGTATCAATGATAAGGAAATGCTTGGGTGATCCTAATTCTATTGTTCCATTGAAGGATATGTCAATTGAGGCGGTTGAAATTTTAGACTGGCAAATGAAAAAGTTGAGAAATAAAGAGGTTGCATTCGTTAAAGTATTATGGAGAAACCAACAAGTTGATAGTGCTACTTGAGAGGCTGAAGCGGACATGATAAAATGATACCCTTGCTTCTTTCCTTTATTCAAGCTTAAGGTACTTAATATAATCTATTCCTTCAAAATTTTCATGAATGCGTATCTCTTAATAAGTTTCTTGCATGCATGATCATGAAACTATTTTTGAATGATATTTGATGAATAAGTTTGATGATTTTATGAAAATAATGAGTAAGTTGCATTTTTGCATATATGTTGTGATGATGACTATGTTTCTGCTCTACTCAAGCGTATTTCTATCTCATTTGAGGAAAAATGATCCTAAGGGGGAGATATTGTAACATTCCTCATATTTATAGGCTTGAAAAACTGGAAGTTAAGGATTTAGGTGATAGTTTGATCCTACGATCCAGTCTATGACCCATTCAAGTAACCATGGTCATAGCTGGGTTCATGGAATATGCCCAATGAAAATAAAAAATTAAAGGATTTTTGAAAGTTGACTTACAAGTTACCAGGATAGACCGTATAATTAACCACAACCTGTGAAAGGGTTAGTAGAAAGGAGTCCTGAAGGGCCTAAAATTTTCTAAATCTGGAACACTTCTACGAAAAGACTCACGACCCATGAATGGAACTACAGGTTATCCTGCATGTTCGTGGATTTGAAGTTGAAAATTCCAGAAATTCTACTTTTGTGACGTGAAGATCTACGAGATGAGATACGGTTCGTAGGTTGATCCACGACCTATGAAAGGGTTTCGTGGACAGCTTCGATAGTTTTTATTGAAGGGTGTTTTTAACATTATCAATTCGTCCAAGTCCTCAATTACGTCATTTTGGCTATCCTAACTGACTTAATTGACCTAGCTCTTATAAGTTCTATTCCTAAGTTATTCAAAGCCTTTTTAATCTTCAAATTTCTTTCAACGGTTCCCAATATTTCTCTCCCTAAGTCAAGGCTTTCATTGAAGCTAGGTCTTGAAGGTTTTACCAAGGTTTCTCTCGATTTTTCATCTTCAATTCAGAGGATTCTACTTGAGGTATGTAGGGCTTCATTCATGGATTGGTTTCATCCATGAAGCCCAATTCAAAACTTATTTTTATTAAAATTTGATGATGATTTCTCATGGATTATTAAACTATGATTCCTAATACATAGATTATGATTTCTATAGGATGATTATACTTATTTATGCATGAATTGGTGAATTACATGATATATATGATTTTCAAGCAAAAGTATATGATTTCAAGTGTGCATGATTAGAGCTTAATGATTTGATGTAGGTTCCTTTGCTAATGATTTAAATTGATTTAGTTGCATGTTTTCCCTATGAATCTCATCCAATTGCATGATTTTGACTCAATTGCTCATGAACCCACACTTAGCCCTAGTTTCTTATGTTAAAGTTATGAATTTTCATGATCATAATCCCAAGTATGTAAAAAATATATTTTATGACAATAATAATGTTATGTCAATAATAACGATGATGCTATGATAAAGAGGGTGATGAAAACTGAATATGTTTATGATGATGACATTAAGGTGGGAATGTCTACCCACACTATGATAAAAAGCAAAGTAGACAGACTATTCTTATAACATGATATTTTCATAAAAGTTATGATGACTATTTTATAAGCTATGAAAGTATGATTTCAATGAAGCATGAACTATGTTGAAAGCTATGCATATGCATAATTTATGTACTCCATGAGATATGACTTAGCATCAAATGAGATTGGGGGTAGGACTCGACCTAAGGGGTCCTTAATGTAAAGCCTACCTCTCTTATAATTACATATCACCATAGGGGTGATGATTATGTGCCTATATGGTATTATGTTAGTGGATCCACATAAGTAAAACTTGTACCGAAATGGGAAGGTTCCCATAAGGTTTATGTTAAAGCACTTGCCAAAATGGGAAGGATCCCGTAAGGTAAGGTATAGTTTACCCTGGCAAAGTAAGCTACTTTTTTACTTAGTATAGAGACAATATCGAGATTCCATGTAATAGTATACATGGTCTTATATGTCGGTTATGGCTTATTCCTACATATGTATGTTAAGGATATGAATGGATTTTATAATGCTTCCTCTCATGCTTTTAGACTTGGATGCTCATGCATATCGTGTCCTTATCTCATTGATTACGGCTATGCATATTGATATTACTGTGATGCTTTGATTCATGACATATCCATATACTTAGTACATTTCATGTACTAATACATACTTCTTTGCCTAGATGATCTAATCATGTAGGGATGAATGACGAGGCGATTATTCCATTCCGTGGCTAGATTCAGATGCGAGCTTAAAGACTTGTTGGTGAGTTCCCATGCTTCGGGAACAATCCCTTTTGTGATATTTTTCTATTTGAGACTTTGTTATTTTTTTGATGTACATCTTGAGGGTGAGCTAGTATGCTATGTTCTAGATCCTGCCAAGATCTTATGATGTAGCAGCATGTTTTGGACGTTTATGGATATTATGACATTCTTATGTTATGTACTTCTGCTTGCTTATTCTCTTATGTATGATTATATTACCTTACGAATGCTTATAATATGAACACAAGGCTTGGATGGGATGCCCTTGGATACCACACTAGCCGTGTCAAGGCTAGGCCCTAGGTTCGAATCATGTTAAATACTTGACTAGAGATACCACCTCGACTCTTTATCTTAAAACCGACTTTGACACCCAATATGAAAACCTACTTTGACACCTAACTCGGGACCCAACCTTGAGACCACACCAAAATCTTATCTCGATTTCTAACTCAGGATCCAACACTCAAATTGTGATTCGACCTAGTCTGACTTGGGATTTAGGAGTTGGATCTCGAAACATCTTCAATTTAGAAAACAATGTTAATGATGGTAGGTTGCATCTCATTGAATTATTGATTGAACATTTTGCCCTATATTGAGAAATTCTAAAATAGATAAAATTACCATTTACTATTTTTTACAATAGACAAAATTGTCATTTACTATTTTTTTTTAAAAATAATTATTTAATAATTATGTAAAGGTGTAACTTTGAAATTAATTAAATTTATAAATATTAAATATTTACTCATTAAAGATGTAAAAGTCGTCCAATATTTAATGAATATTTGGTCAAACAATATAATAAAATGTGTAGAAATTTTCTACTCATAGTTTACTTGAAATAAATTTA
The DNA here is from genome assembly GCA_025642045.1 of Solanum sejunctum. Lineage (NCBI taxonomy): Eukaryota > Viridiplantae > Streptophyta > Magnoliopsida > Solanales > Solanaceae > Solanum > Solanum sejunctum. The sequence continues at coordinate 1,032 of JAOTQJ010170353.1, read as the reverse complement.
ATATTTAGCTCCTAGTATTAATTAGATAACATATATTCTGTAATAAACTTAGTCCTAATAAAAATATGTTTTGTTTAGTATTGGTACATAATTACATTTATGACAATTAGTAATTTTTTAAATGGGAGAAATTTTAACTTAGAAAGGCAAATAATTAAATCAACTTTTAGTAGATATTTTGGTCAACTAACATTTACATTCATGCTTTTATAATAATACAGATATAGATAGATTTATAGATACGTACAGAAATAAAGATAGATAAATATATACAAGTAGATTATATAATAGGTATTATAACATTTATTTAGTTGTACTGTTACCACTGTCATGCCCCGGGGGGTACCCTAGACGTAACTGACACTCAAAAACTATTGCTAGCCCCCAAGTGAATCACCTAGTCTCATCGCATTCGTCCAGTTAACTCCTATTGCGGAAGACATTAAGTAATTAAAACGGGCTATTAGTGGACTAAGAAACTATCACAATCACTACTATGTGGAGTACAAAGAAAAGAGCAACTCAATAATAATAGAAAAATAGGAAAACAATCCCAACATCAACTATCCATCTCTATGAAGCCTCTATAGCTAAACTCTAAGAAGGTACAATGACAGGTCATGACTATCACAGTCCAAATGAAAAAACTCGAAATAAATAAAAGATAAATATGTCCTCCAAAAGTAAGGGAGGACTCACTACGTCTCTGTTTGGGGATCTGTGAACCTCAACGATTAGCCTGCTAAAGTCCTCTCTCTACAAAATCTGCATCATAAAATGATGCAGCGCCAAAAGGGGCGTTAGTATATGAAATGTGTTGTATATAAAATGGGCTAAAGTAAATAGTATACAATATCATCAGCTCATCAATCACTTATCCTCAACTCAGAGTACAAAACAGGACTCTATCACCTCACTATCCATCAAAACATCAAACAATCACATCTGCCTTAGAGTACTATCAACATGAAACCTATCTGAGAGCTTGTATAATCGATAACCACCACATATGAGCTGGGGATGATACAACAA
>JAOTQJ010170332.1:0-25477 GCA_025642045.1 Solanum sejunctum | reverse complement strand
GGTCTAAGCTCCCGAATAACCTAGTGAAGGGTTTGTATTTCTCCACCTAGTGGTAGGGTGGCATTATCACTAACCTAGATAGGAGCTAGTACTCATCAACCTAGATGAGGGTTAGTACTCATCTACCTTAGTGATGGGGCGACATTATCACCAACCTAGATGAGGGTTAGTACTCATCCACCTAAGTGATGGGGTGGCATCATCACTAACCTACCAAAGGGTTGTACATTTGGAAATCTAGCTTGGACTTTTCTACACATATACTATCCTATATAAGCATTAGTTACTTAAGCATGGTTTACTTATGCAATATTGTTATATTATTCCTATTGCCTATCGTTATATATTTTGATTATGATACCTATCTCTTATAGCATTGCATCCTACATACTTAGTACATTCAAATATACTAACGCATACTCTATGCTTACATAATGTTATAATGTAGGAATCAGAGCTTCATTTGATCATCCTCCTCCTCCACGTGGCTAGTGGTATCCATTCAAGCTAGTTGGTAAGTCTTCATGTGTGAAGGCAATATATATGTTCTTAAGCTATGTATTAAAGACTATCCTTCCTTTTGGTATACTTTTACTATAAGGGTGAGCCCAATTGCTTGTCTTGGCCCCCGTTAAGTCCTATGTTAGAGGTGCTGTTGGGCAAATTATGTATCATGCTTGAGCTTTGACTTACTTATGATATTCAAGCTATTTATATATGAGTCTCTCCCATAGTCCCAATTCCCCTTATTTATGTTTCTTATGCTATTTTGCATTGCTTCCGCGACAAAGGATATATAATGATTTGTTACAAGGGTTGTTTGGGGTTCCTTCGGGTTCCCCATTCACCGATCATGTCTAGACCCTAGGCTTAGGTTGTGACACATAGATCCTTGTCTCAAATTCATAAGCTCCACCAATTTGGATTCCTTAATTTCAAAAGGGAAGAGCTGATTAAGGAAAGTCACCTTGAACTCCTCCCAAAGGACCACATTGTTGATTCTCTTCTCCTTCTTCTATTGATTAAACCATATTTTGCCATCCCCTTGAGTTGGTAAGCCACCAACTCCTCCTTCTCCTCTGATATAATACCTATAATAGTCAAAACCTTGTAGACCTCATCAATGAACTCTTGAGGGTCCTCATCCACCATTGACTCATAGAATTTGTGGGGGTTCATTGTCATAAAGTCTCTCACCTGAGATGTTGGTGTAGGGGCATAAGGGGCTTAGGTTCCTTGATTGGCTTGATTAGTCACAACTTGTGCAAGCAAAGTGAGAGCATTCTAGAGCTGACCATGAGTCGGTTATTCCTCGGGAGTGCGGACTTTTCTTCCTCTTGTGTTAGGCATGATCTAGCATAGTAAAGGACAATCGTTAGGGGGAAAACCTTACCTTAACTTCTATAGCATGACATAGAGTAAGAAAAAGGGAAATATTTCCTAAAATGTCTCATAGCCTCTTACTCATAGTTATGGTGCACAACACAACCATGAATAAGACTCTAATCGACGTGGTATCTTGGCCTCTAAGGATCTAACAACCTAGTGCTTGATACCAAGTCAACTAAGCCTAGGGCCTAGATGTGACATGACACATGGGGAATCCGAAGGGATCCCAAGGAACCCTCTTAACATATCATTATATATCATTGGTCATGAAAGTAATAAAATAAAACAAGAAATAGTAAATAGGGATAAACAGGGCTAAGGGACAACCTTCATATCATAAACATCAAGAGTTAAGAGAGATTCAAAGCTCATTGCAGTATACATATCATATCCAACAATACCTCTAAAACTTAGATACTTAGCAGGGGCCAAGACAAGAAACCAGGCTCACCCTCATAGTCAATATATACATAAAAGAAAGATAGTGTTAAAACATAACATGAGATCATAAACATCATCCCTAAAATGGAGGACTCACCAAAGAGCTTGAGAGATGTCATACTAGCCACATGGAGGAGGATGATCAACTGGCGCTCGGTTCACACATGGTGATATCATGTAGGCATACAGTATACATTAGTATGCTTGAATTTACTAAGTATGTAGGATGCAATGCAACAAGCGATAGATATCATAATCAAAATGCGTAATAGTAGGCAATAGATAACATATTAGCAATATGGCATGTATGATCAATTCTTAAGTAAAATATGCTTACATAGAATATAATACAAGGTGTAAGATGAGACCAATATTATAAAATCTATAGGTTACAAAGGTACAAACTCCTTTGGTTGGTTGGTGGATCGTCGCACCCTACCACCCCTGGTGATTGAGGAACTAACCCCTCAACTTGATTACCAAGGTACGAACCCCTTAATTGGTTGGTGGATAGTCATATCCTACCACTTATGGTGGTTGAGATACTAACCCTTCAACCTGGTTATCAAGGCACAACCCTTTAATTAGTATCAAGGTACAAACCCCTCAATATGATTACCCAGGCTCTTAACCCCCCGAGCAAGGCATGATCACATTCCAACACTATATAGGAGAATATTATAAACATATGTTCCTTTCATGATTATAAAGTCATTTAACTTATAAGACATGCATTTGATCTTCAATTTTTCTAATATACATTAACCAAACATTTTATCAAATACTTGGCGGATGTGTAGTGCTAGTGTAAAATCATGCAATTCAATAATGAAATCATGCTAGAAAATTCGATGTAAAACCATCAATAGATAATTGGTAACACCCTTCAGCATTATACATCAAAACCCTTCATCAAGTCTCACAATAGATCTTAGATTATAGCTCAAAACATGCTAAAACAACCATAATTTTATGAGACCCTAATAGTGTGCGGTGAAATTTATAATAAGTAAAATCCATGAGTGAATCAACTTTAAATCATGCAATTTTAGGTAAAAGGAAGCTTGGGCATTATGGTTGGAAGGAACCCATGAAAGAAACCCACATACCTTGACTTTGGAGAATCCTTGAAGAAGATTAGAGATGGAGATTTGAAGGTTGAATGAGAACCTTAACATCTAGATGAGTTTTGGGACTTGAAATTTAGAGATGAAATATTGTCTAAGTGTTTAAGAGAGTATTTGAGAATGTCTTGAATGATATGAGGGTGAAATAAGGCTAAGTATAGGTATTTTCATGCATGGGAAAACACTTAGAGCCAAAACCCAAATGCCTTGGACCGACTAAACAAAATTGGGAAAAAATAACACTATGGTGCACCCTTGACGCATCGCGCCAGGGGCGCAGATCACACTTGGAAATCGCAATTTTGTGATTTTTAAATTTTCTACCGTTGCTCTTAAATCAGGGTTAGATCCATTAATCACTCAATTTGACCCCTGAATAAGAATATGAAGTTGGATTTGCTATATCGTGCATAAATTTTGAGATATATGAAAATTACGATTCTGGGCATTTCTCAGGCACATTTTCAAGCACTTTTTGGGGTGGTTTCACCCATATACCTTAAACCTTGAATTTCTTGAATTCAACTTGAAGGAGACTTGAAACTTGAGATGGGTTCTTGAGTTCCTAAATTGAACTTGAAATCCTTGAATTTTAATGAGAGATTTGATAAAGCCTTAGAGAAGTTTTAGAGAGGGTTTTGTGAGTTATAGAATTGAAAAATGGCTAAGTATGGAAGATTTCACGTTTATTACCCCAATGCCTTTGGAGGAAATGAGAAAATTAGAGAAAAGTTTATACTGGTCCGCACCTCAGGTGCAACGAGGAGTAGATGCGTAAGCATAACTTTCACTAGTCCATGCCCCAGGCGCTTCGGGGCCTAGGTGCAGATAGCCACTGGAATTCGAAAATTAGGAAAAATTATTTTTTGTTATGGGTCTTCTAAAATACGGGTTATACCTATTTCCTACTCAATGTTGCCGCCTGATCAAGAATATGAAGTTGAATTTTTGAAATCATGCACAAATTTTGAGATATATGGATATTACGATTATAGAGCATTTCGAAGTACATGAGGGGCATTTCAGTGACATTTTTGAAGGGTTCTTCAAACGGTTGTGACTTTTTTAATAAGTTGTGTCTTCTTCGAAGGGTTATAACTTTTTTGAAGGATTTTGACTTTTGTGAAGGGTTGTTACTTTTCTAAATGGTTAATAACTTTTTTGAATGGTTAGGACAGGCCAATGTAACGTTTAATCATAAATGATGTCTTTTTTTGTTAATGTCTACTATGTGTGTGTGTGTATATGTGTATATATATATATATATATATATATATATTGAGGTAGATACATGATCTAAAAGAGCAAAAGAGCACCCATTAGGAAGAAAATCTTATCTAAACCTAAGCACGACATAGATCTTGAAGAAGCAAACCATTTTGTAAAACATCTCATAGCCTATTCATAGTTGTGGCGCGCTTCATAACTATGAATAAGACTTTACTTGACGCGGTGTGTTGAATTTTTGAGGACCATTAACAACCTGTTGCTCTGATAACAAGCTTGTCACGACCCAAGCCTTGGGGCTTAGATGTGTTATGGCGAATAGGGAACACGAATGGGCCCTAAATAAACATCTTAGCATATCATTTGCACATCTTTGGCTGCGGAAGCAAAATAAGACAACAACAAGTAACAATAGAGTCTAAGGGGAACGAGACTTAGGACTTCCATCTCATGATCAACATAAAGTGCATAGAGGAAAATAAGGAACTAAGGAAAGTCTTTCATAATAACGTATGCATAAAAAGGAGTCAAGCTCAACACATGTTATCCGTATCCAAAAATACCTCTAGTTTAGATGGAGCGGATGCGAAGCCATCTCCTCAGCTCACCATAAAATATAAGTATCCAAAAATATTAGATGAGTCTTAACAGAAGCATGGAAGTAAGATAGATATTGTCCCCAAATTTGACGACTCACCCAAAGCTAACTTCAAGCGATCCGGCTAACGACATAGAGGAGGATCAATGGGAGCTCTAGTCCCTACATGGTAATATCATGTAGGCATAAAGTATTCATTAGTACTTGGAATATACTAAGTATGCGGAGTGCAATGCAACAATAACATAAGCGATAATAATCAAGATGCATAATCATAATGATAGATATAATCTCAATATGATATGTATGATCAATACTCGAGTTAAAACATGCATGTAGACAATCAAATTGCATAACATAACATATATATGTGGGAGGAGACCTTAACCGACATATAAGAGTAAGTGAGCTACTGCTTGAAATACCGATGCATGTCTTCCCACCTGAGAAGGAGTGGTCTACTTGTCAAGGTAAACCATACTTGCGCCCACATTGTGGGTAACTTATCCTAGATGGATCCACTAGTACAGACCATTTAGGGAAAATAATATAAACCTATGGTAGTATATAGTTAAGAGACCAAGACTTTATACCTTTTGAGTTGAGCCTCTACCTTAAGCCTCAATCGGTGCTAAGTCTAAGTCCACAGAATACTTGAAATAATCCTAAGTTTAATCATAAAATGAATCACTTGTAAAGATATAATAACATGACATGAGTAGCTCATTCACATTCTTGACCTGTACATAGGCATATGCCTTATTCTAGAGGATAAAAATAATGCATAGATTTGACCCTTTTTAGTTGGCATTGCATATTATATGAGGGTAGAAATTGTAACATGCTTGTCTCCTTCTAGTGAGATTTAGTTCGTATATAAGGGTAAATAGATATCATGATTGCCCCCTCATATAGACATTATCCACTCACAAGAGGGTAGGAATATAGAATAAGGGCTCAACATAATTCTTGTAAATCATAGAAACTTTTCATGAGTTTAATACATGCTTGGGAGCCCATACATTATCATATCATACTTGTCTTGCAAATCATGTAATAATCTTTCATCAACATAAGAATCCTTATCATGTAAATTTAGTCAAACATGGTGGGTATGAGAAACATTTGCTCAAAATTATACAATTTAAGAGTATAAGATAAGAAGGAGTAAAATCAATTCATTTTAAAGTCATTCAAATCAACCCCCAATATTATAGTAAAACCCTCATTTTGGGTGTCATGCAATTCATCTTCAAAATTCATAATCTTTCATGGTTTCATAGTTTATATCATGCATAGCTTCAATAGATATAAATCAACTAGTGGAATAAGCTATCAAGAAATATTCATGCATAATCAATCAATTCTTGATAAAATCAAACATAGCTCATGTATATAATGCATAATAGGAAGTACCCATGAAGAATTAAATCTTGAAATCATGAACTTCCATAGATAGAGAGAGTTGGGATCCATGGGTGAAAGGGTCCATGGATGAAGACCCACATACCTAAATCTTGGAGTTTCTTGAAGAAAATTAACGGAAGACTTGAGGCTTGAGTTGGGTTCTTGAAATCAAAGCAAGTTCTTGAGATTCTTGAATCTTAATAGAATATTTGATGATGTTTTGGAGAGGATTTGAGAGGGTTTTTGAGTTGAAAAATGGCTAAGGAAGGAAGTTTCCCATTTAAATGAACATTGGGTTATTAACTAAATGCCCTTGAGCAATAAGGAAAAATGAACGAAAAATTTTGCATTGGTTCGCCTCCTAGGTGAGATGCAGACTAGTCATAGAGCTCAGTTTACACTAAGCCTCGCCCAAGGCGTTACGCGGCCTGGTTGCGTAGGCACACTGCCTCGGTTCCCATAGCGAAAAATTATTTTTCGCTATGGGTCATCTAAAAATCGAGGGCCACCTATTTCCTACACAAATTTGCCCCCTGAACAAGAATATCAAGTCATATTTTCAAAATCATGCATAATTTTTGTGACATGGAGAATTACACTATAGGGCATTTCTGAAGCACATGAGAGGTGTTACAGTTGCATCCTTGGTATTGATCTTGAGTGTACCATAGAAGTTGCTGATAAAGTGCCCGAAGGAGAACTAAACTTTACATTTCCCCTCGTCGGGCCTCTTAGACATCATATAGAAAAAAATAAATTAATGAAATTTTGTTTGTATAATAAAGTTGCTATAACTACACAATATCTCTTGGATGAACAAGTAAAAGTTAGTTTAATTAGTAAAATATTTGGTGGATTTAAATCTTTGATCAATTTTGTAAATTTAATCAAAGGTTCTACATATTATTTGGTTTTCCTTACAACCTGATTTAGGAATTGAAAAAACTTTAATTGTTGATTGGGATTCCATCATGGAAATGGAACTCAAAAGAGGTTTGGGAAGGACCTAAAAGTACTCTTCTTTTTGGTGCATAGAAACACATGAAAATGCTATTTGTTTTCATAATCAGCTTATTTAGGTCCTGAAGTCCTCAAGCAGTAAAAAATTACCATAAGTCTATACAAGCAGTGCAAAAAGAAGATATAGAGATGGGCAAAGTTTGAATCAAAATTCTTTTCTCAAAGATTACATCATCATCATCATCATCAACATACCCAGTGCCTCGAAAGGCTTCCGCTCATTGTAGGGTGAAGGGGGGGTCAGATGTACGCAACCTAACCCCTTTGTTTACAAACATAAAGTGGTTATTTCTAGATGACCCATGAGGAGCGTCGAAAGTTGCATTGACTAACTGCTACTTCACAAATGAAAGAAGCGCAGACAGTTTAAAGATCCATTTTGTTTTGTTCCATCATACTCCAAAGCCAAAAAATAGTCAATCTTTGACTCCATCCGAGATTGATGAAAAAAGAATAGCTCTTACGTACCTATGCATAGAAAAGAAGAGTACTTGAGGGTCCTGTTGAAAAATCTTTTGGGTTCCAGTTCCATGATGGGCATCCCAATCAAAAATTGATTTTTTTTCAATCCCTAGATCGGGTTGCATGAAAATTAACCAGATAATACTTAGAACCTTTGATTTAATGCACAAAATTATTGAAAGATTTAAATCTACCTAACGTTTCAATAATTAAACAAACTCTTGCTCTTTTATCTTAGAGATACTATGTAGTTATAGCAATATTATTGTGTAGACAAAAATTTATTGGTTTATTTTTTTTTGTATGATGTCTAGGAGGCCTGACGCTGATAAATGTAGAGTTGAGTTCTCCTTCGGCAACTTTCTCAGCAATCTATATAGTGCACTCAAGATCAAAGCTTTAAAGAATATCATAGATATAGATGTAGTGTGAGAACATTAACAACTGATCATCACAATGCATAGTAAAAGACAAATAAAAAAACTATTCAAGAAACAAGATCCAGAGGCATAGCCTGGACAATGCCAAGAGAGGTCACTGACACTCATTTTAGCTAGGAAGAAGCGAGAAATGGAGAGAGATGGAGGATTATCCCATCATGTATTTGGAGGAGAGAAATGATAGACAATGTTTACTCAGAAAATAAATGATAGATGTTTTGAGAATGGGAGGAGTTTAGTACTAGATATCAAGATGAATTGCATTTTGCTTTTCTGTTTTCGGTGGACTAAACTTTATTTAAGTGATACTGCAAACAAATCCTAGGAACTATTTAGGATATCTTTCATATCTAGTATATACTATATCTATTCTATTTGTTAATTGGTTTTTATGCACTACTACCCAAAGTACTGGTTTTAATACAAAGTAACCTTAAAAATAACAATTTCTCTTACCTTTTCATCCAAGAGATATTGTGTTGCATAAAAATAAGAAGAATGTTAAAAGAAAATAAAGGAGTGTTCAACACTTAAAATGAAGAATAATGTGGAACATCATAGTATTAGTGAATATCTATATGGATAGAAAGTTCCACTAGCATTTATTAGCAAATGCGATGATCAATTCTCCCAAGAGTTAACTTGAACATATTTTAGCTTCACTAACCTTCATATCTATTGCCTTTTGCTTTCTCAATAGGTATTCTTTATTATAAATAGAAGATACTAATATGATTACAATACAAGGAATGTTCTTGTGTCATTGTAAAGGAAAAATAATACTCTCTGCCCATCTCATGTGGCACCCTTCCCTTTTTAGTTCATCCCAAAAATAATGTCACCTTATTACAATTAGAAATAATTTAATTTTAAAATTAATCTTTTAATCTTAGTCAAATGAATCTTAGCTACCCAAATATCTACGAACTGTTTTAAATCACAAGTTTCAAAAGTCTTCTGTTTTTCTTAAACACTGTGTCAAGTTAGAGGGTACCACACAAAATGGGATGAAGGGACCTGGTACACTAAAGCTCCTACTATGCGCAGTGTCCGGGGAAGGGGCTAACCACAAAGGTTTAATATATGCAGCCTTACCTTGCATTTTTGTTGGAGGCTATTTCCAAAGCTTGAACGTATGACCTCCTGATCACATATAAGCAACTTTACCAGTTTTATTATGTGTATATAATCTAAATACTTGTTCCAGTAATGTAATGAAGCCTTGGCATAATTAGTAAAGTTGTTGCAACGTAGGAGGCCATGAATTTGAGTGGTGGAAATAACCTCTTACATAAATATACGGTAAGACTGCATAAGATATTTTGTATGTCTTTCCACAAGCCACTCTAAAACTGCCTCCTCCTTGAAAACATGACCCTCAATACACTCTATATTTCATCCTTGAGTCTCATTCTGCACTAACAAATACTTCATAATCTTGTCCAATAGGCGGTGTCATCACTCGAGCCTTGCCATTCTTGCTTATCACTTACTCTTTCGACATGTATAGAATTCAATAGTAATAGAATTTATTTCTTTAATCTCAATTGCACGATCACGAGTAGAATGAAGGTAAGTTTTGAAATGTTTTTATAAACTCTCAATTATATATGTGGTCGTCAACAAACCCTAGTATGTTTTCTTTTTATAAGAAGCTTGAACTCAGTACAAGTGCTATATAATATCATCTATATCATTAAGGAACTAGATTAGGAGAAACCTTGACAATTTTCTCAAACTATCGTTCTTTTGCTTCATCAATAGTGTGGTACTAAAGTTTCAAATTTGAATGTCTACAATGTATCACCTAAAGTGATCCATGATGTATATATCACCATTTCACATCTATCAGCAACTTTGATTTTATTTACAATGGTAGGAAGAAAACCAATATTATACAACTGGCTTTTACTGTCCTTTACCTCCTTGAAGTGCTTCTTAAGGATAAGTACGTGACATGTTTTCATTTTGAAGAGACTTAACCAAGGTATATTTTAAGAAACTAATTTGTAGATATGTGTCTACTGGAAAAGGGAATTTATAACATATATAAGCATGTGAGCTAAATGAAAATGAAAACATGATTTTACTAATCATGATTTACCTTTGTGTAACTGATTAGTTTCTTACAATTTCATTGTGAAAATACAATAATGACTATTACTGGAAAGACCATTCCATCATTTGTTTTCTGGCAATCGAACGAATGATGAATTTCTTCTTTCTCTTCTTTCTTTCTTCTTTCTGTTTTGATCTACAATGGTTTGGACCAGCATTGCTCTACAAATTACAACTCTGGTGAGCCTTAGCGATCCTTCGACACCACCAAGATGTAACTAGGTTCTTGTTTCTCTAATTTTGCATCTCACATAGGTTAAATCTCTACAAGCTATTTATATTTTCATCTATCTTCCCACTAAGTGATATTTTCAACACTTATTTCGTGTATCATATTTTCTTGGATTACTTTGTTGATCTTTTGACTTGTTTATTGGGAAATTGCATTCGGTTCTCTTCTTTGACTTGTTTGTCGTGAATTTATCTAATTTCTTAAATTGGATTGCTGTTATTTAACTTGTTATTGTGAAATTGAATTGGTTTCTCTTCTTTTACTTGTTTATGGTGGAAATATATTCTTAGAATTGCTCACATATTATTGTGTTTGAGTTCTCGTATTGATATTGTGCATTATTCCTACTTTATATATTATTGGTCCATTTTTTTGTGCATTATTCGGCTGCTGATTTTGAGCAATGGTATCTTCCTGATCTACTGTAGTTTATTAAATTATCTATTCTTAGTTTAGTGGCATTGAGGATTGATGGTGGATTAGGGTCATGTCATCGATTGTGTCGGATGTGAAGGGTAGTAGTGGTAAGCGGAGGATGGGATCATTTACATTGAGAGTAGGGTTGTGAATGAAATGACTCCAAAAAGTGCTGAAAAATGTGCTTTAGAAGTGTCCAAAATTATAATTTTCATATATCTCAAAATCCATGTGTGATATCAAAAATCCGACTTCATATTCTTGTTCAGGGGGTCATTTTGAGCAGAAAATGGGTCTAACCTCAATTTTAGAGCAAACAATTAGTAATTTCAAATTTCCAAAACCGATCCGCGATAGCATGGCGACACAAAGCCATTGCAGACCAGTGTAAATATGTCCTCCTCGACAAGTCCACATCGCAGACCAGATGCAGACCTGTGTAAATTTTGCCCAGTTATTTTTTATGGTCAAGGCTTTTAAGTCTTAGGCCTAAGTGTCCCCAAACGTAAAAATACCTATACTTAACCATTTATCACCCTCATATCTTTCTAAACATTCCCCAATATTCACTAAAACACTTAGCCAAATTTTTACTCCTGAATTCAAGTCTCAAACCCTCAACCAGAACTAAGGATTTCCTTCAAGGTTCTTCTTCAAAGCATCAAGTCTCCATCTTCAATCTTTACCAAGTTCATCTCCAAAGCTAAGTAAGTGGGTTTCTTTCATGGGTTCCTTTCACCCATGATATCCAAGCTCTTTTTACTCAAAATTGCATGTTTTAAAGTTGATTTATTCATGGGTCATATATATTATGAAAATCACTGCACACTATATTGGGTTTATGAAATTGTGACTATTTTGCTACGTTTGGAGCTATGAAGCAAGGGTTTACTGTGAGAATTGATGAAGGGCCTTGATGTATATTGTTTGAGGGTGTTACCAAGCATTTATTGATGGCTTTACAGTAATTTTTCTAGCATGATTTCACTATTGAATTTCATAGTTTTACACTAGCATTACACACCCTCTAAGTGTTGATAAAATGTACGGTTGTGGATTCTTAAGGAATTAAAGGTCCAATGTATGTTTATGAGATGAATTACTATATGATAATGAAATCATGATGAAATAATGATAGAATGATGATGGATTGATGATGAAAATGAATATGTGTGCATTGTGATGAAAGGAGTATATATATATATGATACTATCTCTATATAATATTGGGGATGACCAATCCTAGCTCGGAGGGTTGTAGGCTCGGGTAACCTATAGAGGGGTTTGTAGCTTGGTCGCCTAGCTCAGGGCATAGTAGGCCCCAATAACCTTATTGGGGGTTGGTACCTATCAACCTTGATTGGGGGGGGGGGGGGTTGTACTCCATCAATCTCATGAAAGGGTTAGTACCTCATGTGCCTATTCAAAGGAGTGGTAGGCCTTGGCTTGCACTAAAATGGTCACTCCTTACACTCTTATTATGATCTATATAAGCATGGTTTTACTTCAAACATCATTTATACATGTCATATTGCTAGTATGCTATTCATTGCTTATGATTATGCATTTTGCCTATGATGTCTACCTCTTGTTGCATTGCATCCTACATACTTAGTACATTCAAATGTACTAACGTATACTCTATGCCTATATGATGTCACCATGTAGGAACCAGTGCACCGTTTGATCCTCCTCCTTCTCCATGTGGCTAGTACGATTTCTATCAAGCTTGTTGGTGATTCCTCCATTCCGGGGATGTTACTTATGATCTCTTGCTATGTATTAAGACTTTCTCTTTGACTTATGTATTGACTATAAGGGTGAGCTTGGTTGCTTTGTTGGCCCCTATTCTTATTTATGTAGTAAAGGTGTTGTTGGACATGTCATATATCTATGCTATGAGCTTAACTCTGTTAAATTTTGATGTTTATGATATGGGAGTTTATCCTTAGTCCCAGTTCCCCTTATTTATGCTAATCTCTTATTGTCATTCTACGTGCTTTTGCAACCAAAGATGTGTAATAATATGCTACGAGGCTTATTTGTGGTACCTTCTGGTTCCCCATTCATTGGTCACATCTAGGCCCTTGGCTTCAGTCATGACAAGGTTGGTATCAGAGCACTAGGTTGTTAGATCCTTAGAGTCGAACACACTGTGTTGATTAGAATCTTATTCATGGTTATATTATGCACCACAACTATGAGTAGGTGGCTATGAGACATTTTAGGAAATATTTTGCTTCTTCATGTTCTATGTCGCGTTATAGATTTAAGGTAAGTTTTTCCCCTAACAATTGTTCATTATTATGCTAGATCCTGCCTAATGTGAGCCGAAGACGAGTCCGCACTCCCGAGGAGCAACCGAATAATAGATAACTTCGGTATGCTCTCTCGTTGCTTGCACAAGTGGTGGCTAATCAAGCCAACCAAGGGACCTAAGCCCTTCACGCTTCTACATCGGCCTCTCGAGTGAGAGACTTCGTAAGAATGAATCCCCCAAAATGTCATGCGTCAAAGGTGAGTGAGGACCCCCAATAGTTCATTGATAAGGTTTATAAAATTTTATCTATCATGGGTGTTGGGCCGAATGAAAAGGCAGAGTTGGAAGTGCACCAACTCAAAGGCGTAGCTTAAATATGGTACAATCAATGGAAGGAAGAGAAGGGAGTTAGCTATGTGGTGCTTTAGGAGGAGTTCAAAATGGCTTTGCTTAATCGGTTCTTCCTGCTTGAGCTTAGGGAGACTAAGTTGGTGAAATTTATGAATTTGAGACAAGGGTCAATGAGTGTGAGGGAGTATTCCCCCAAGTTTACCCAACTCTCTAAGTATCCTCCGTATCTGGTGGCTGACTCAAGATCTAGGATGAACAAATTTATGATGGGTGTTTTTGACTTGGTTAGTGAAGAATGCCAGTCCACCATGTTGATTAGTGACATGGACTTGTCATGGTTGATGACCTATGCCGAGCGAATGGAAGAGGAGAAATTGAAGAATAGAAGGGGGCATGAGGCCAAGAGGGCCCATTTTAAGGGTAAGTTCGAAAGGAGTGGCCGGTTCCACCAAGGCCAAAGGCCTACTCATGCATTTGATACGAGGGTTGCAAATGATCTTTTGAGAGCCCAAGATGTTAGGGGTGTGGCTCCTATTGATGTGTGTCCGAAGTATGGTAAAGGTCATGGTGGCCCATGTTTGAAGAGTACGGTACTTATTATGGTTATGGGGATTTAGGGCATAAGGCTATGGATTGCCCTAGAAATCATAACAAGGTCAAGGAGGTTCGTCCACAAGGTGCTAATGCGGTTCCATTGGGGAGAGGTAGCCGATAATATTATGCTCCAAGGCATAACCGGTTCTACGCTTTGCATGGGAGGTAAAGGGTTGATGAAATCCCTGATATTGTTATCGGTATGTCGAAAATCTTTGACTTTGATGTGTATGCATTGATTGATCTGTGTGCTACCCTTTCTTTTTTTACCCCCTTTATTGCCCAAAAGTTCCATATTGACCACGAGTTATTGCATGAGTCATATGAGGTGTCTACTCCTATCGGTGCATCTATTATGGCTAGGAAAGTTTATAGAGGTTGTCCTATTTGCATTTTGCATAAAATTTTGCCCTGTGATCTTGTTGAGTTAGACATGGAGGATTTTGATATCATTCTTGGGATAGATTGGTTGCATACCTACTATGCTTCTATTGATTATAGAACCCATAGGGTTAAGTTCTAATTTCCAAATGAGCCAATCCTTGAGTGGGATAGTGAAGATGTGGTGGTCAAGGGTAGATTCATCTCGTGCATTAAGCCCGTAAGTTGATCTCTAAGGGGTGTCTTTACCATCTTGTGAGGGTTAGGGATGTGGATTCTAAAGTTCTTCCCATAGAGTCGGTTCTAGTTGTAAATAAGTTTCTTGATGTCTTCCCAAATGACTTTCTCGATGCTTCTCCCAAAAAGGAAATAGACTTTGGCATAAACCTCCTCCCCGGTACTTAATCCATCTCTATTCCTCCTTAGTATATATCCCCGATGGAGTTGAAGGAGTTAAAGGAATAATTGAGGTACTAGTCGGAGTAGGAATTAATTAGACCTAGCCAATCATCTTGGGGTTATCCAATGTTGTTTATGAAAAAGAAGGATGGGTCCCTTAGGATGTGTATTGACTATCGACAACTCAATAGGGTAGCCATCAAGAATATGTATCCTCTTCCAAGGATTGATGACTTGTTTGACCAATTGCAAAGGGCTAGCCATTTATCTAAGATTGATCTTCGGTATGGGTATCATTAAGTGAAGGTGAGGGAGTGTGATATTGCCAAGATGGCCTTCCGGACTAGATATGGGCATTATGAGTTTTGGGTTCACTAATGCACTAACCATCTTCATGGATCTAATAAATAGGGTCTTTAAACCCACGTTGATTCCTTTATTATGGTCTTTATTTATTACATTTTGATCAATTCTCATAGTGATGAAGAGCATACGACTCAATTAGGGGTTGTGTTGGAAAGATTGAGGGAGGAGAAATTGTATGCTAAATATGAAAAGTGTGAATTTTGGTTGAGGTAGGTTTCCTTCTTAAGACATGTGGTGTTGGGATATGGTATTAAGGTGGATCCAAAGAAGATCGATGTGATTAAAAATTGGCCTAGACCATTGACCCCGTCAGATTTAGGAGTTTCTTGGGCCTAGCGGGCTACTATCGGAGGTTCATGAATGGGTTCTCTTCTATTGCTTCCCCAATAAAACAATTGACTCAAAAGAAGGTTAAGTTTGGGTGGATAGATGGGTATGAGAGGATCTTTCAAACCTTGAAAGATAAGCTTATGTTTGCTCCTATATTATCGCTATCTAATGGGCTTGAGGGATTTATTGTGTATTGTGATTCTTTTGGGTTTGGATTGGGTTGTGTGTTGATGCAAAATGGTAAGTTCATAGCCTATGCTTCAATACAACTCAAAGCATGAAAAAAACTAGCCTACCCATGATCTTGAATTAGCCGCCATTGTGTTTGCATTAAAATTTGGTATCACTGCTTGTATGGGGTGCATGTTGATGTGTTCATCGATGATAAGAGCCTCTAATATATCATCACTCAAAAGGATATCAACTTGAGACAAAGGAGATGGTTAGAACTTCTTAAGGACTATGATATATGTGCATTATCATCCGGGTAAGGCAAATGTGGTGGCAAATGCCTTGAGTAGCGTGTCCATGGGTAGCTTAGCTCATGTTGATGGTAGTGAAAAGGATATTGCTAGGGTGGTGTATCAGTTGGCTAGAGTAGGAGTTAGGTTGGAAGAGGATGGTAATAATGGTGTGCCTGTTGTTGATAGCTCTAAGTCTTCTTTGATTGATGAGGTGATAGCAAAACACGATCTTGATCCCTCCTTGTTAAAGTTGAAGGCCTTAGTGAAAGAGGGCAAGGTGGAGGTTTCTCCCAAGGGGGAGATGGTGCTCTTAGGTACCAAGGTAGGTTATGTGTTCCATGTGTTGATGGTTTGATAGAAAGGATCCTTGATGAGGCCCATAACTCTTCTTATGCTATCCACCCGGGTTCCACCAAAATGTATAGAGACTTGAGGGATGTGTATTGGTGGAGAGGTATGAAGAGGGACATTGCCAAATTCGTTTCCAGTTGTCATACTTGTCAACAAGTCAAAGCCGAACATCAAATGTCGGGTGGCCTAACCCAAGACATTGAGGTTCCTACTTAGAAGTGGGAAGAGATAAACATAGATTTTATGGTTGGATTACCCAAGACTAGAATGGGTTTTGATTTCATTTGGGTTGTGGTTGATAAGATGACAAAATCGGCTCACGATCTACCAGTTAAGACCATATATGGGGCTGAAGATGATGTAAGGTTGTACAATCATGACTTGGTAAAGTTGCATGGGGTTCCTTTGTCAATCATATCGGACCATGGGGCACAATTTATTTCACATTTTTGGAGATCTTTCCAGAGGGGACTTTGTACTAGAGTTAAGCTTTCTATGACCTTCTACCCTTAAAAGGATGGCCAAGCCAAGAGGACCATCCAAACACTTGAGGATCTGCTTAGGAAATATGTGTTGGAGCTTAAAGGTAGTTGGGATAACCATCTCCCGTTGATTGGGTTTACCTACAATAATAGCTATCATTCTAGTATCGGTATGACTCCATTTGAGGCTCTCTATGGGAGATGTTGTAGATCACCAGGTTGTTGGTTTGAGGTCAGTGAGGTAGCTTTGTTAGGACAAGATCTGGTTATGGAGGTTCTTGAGAAGGTAAGGATGATTAGAGAAAGGTTGAAGATGGCCCAAAGTCGTCAAAAGTCCTATGCCGATGTGAGAAGAAGATACCTCGAATTCAAAGTTGGTGATTGGGTCTACCTAAAGTTTTCACCCATGAAGTGTTTGGTCCATTTCGGTAAGAAGGGCAAGTTGAGCCCAATATATGTTGGTCCTTATGTGGTCATGAGGAAGGTTGGCAAGGTAGCTTATAAGTTAAGTTTGCCTAGTAGATGGAATTGGTGCATCAAGTGTTCCATGTGTCTATGTTGAGAAAATGTGTGGTTGATACGAATGCAATTGTAACTCTTGATTACGTGGGTCTTATTGAGGATAATTTGAAATATGAAAAGGTTCTGGTTCAGATCTTGGATAGGAAAGTGAAGAGATTGAGAAACAAAGAGATGGCTTCCGTTAAGGTCCTTTAGAGGAATCAACAAGTTGAGAGTGCTACTTGGGATATCCTTACCTTTTCCACTCTACTCAAGCCTAAGGTATTAATCTAAGCCCATTATATGATCTTAGGTCTTAAGTTCAGCCCCATGTCATTGCATATGTTCATGTTTAAATTGACAAATCCATGTTAATTTTTCATTTATGATAAAATTTTTGAAATGATGTTTAAGTGCATTGTTGCATCTCTATGTGGGTTGAAAGTGTCATGTTTGTGTCTCTTATAACGTTTATTTGACATTTGGGGACGAATATTTCCAAGGGGGAGATATTGAAACGACCATAAAAAGTACTCGAAAATGTGCCTCGAAAGTGTCCAAAAATGTAGTTTCCATATATCTCAAAATCCATGCATGATATAAAAATTTTGACTTCATATTCTTGTTCAGGGGGTCATTTTGAGTGGAAAAAGGATCTAACCCCGATTTTAAAGCAAACGATTAGAAATTTCAAATTTCTAAAATTTTGATTTCCAAAACAGACCTACGACAGTGCCGCGACGCATAGCCATCGTGGAAACACAAACCTGTGTAAATTCTGCCCAGTTATTTTCTTGTGATCACGACTTTTAAGTCTTGGGCCTAAGTGTCCCCAAACATAAAAATATCCATACTTAACCATTTTTCATCCTCTTATCATTCTGAATAATCCCCAATACTCACTCAAATACTTAGTCAAATTTTCACTACTAAATTCAAGTCTCAAACCCTCATCTTGAACTAAGGATTTCCTTCAAGGTTCTTCTTAAAAGCTTCAAGTCTCCATCTCCAATCTTCACTATGTTCATCTCCAAAGTTAAGGTATGCGGGTTTCTTTCATGGATTGCTTTCACCCATGATACCCAAGCTCTTTTTACTCAAAATTGAATGATTTAAAGTTGATTTATTCATGGGTCTTATCTATTATGAAAATCACTGCACACTGTGTTGGATTTGTGAAATTGTGACTATTTTGCTATGTTTGGAGCTATAAAGCAAGGGTCTATTGTGAGAATTGATGAATGGTCTTAATGTATATTTTTTGAGGATGTTACCAAGTATTTATTGATGGATTTACACTAATATTTTTAGCATGATTTTACTGTTGAATTGTATAGTTTTACACTAGCATTACACACCCTCTAAGTGTTTGATAAAATATCTGGTTGTGAATTCTTGAGGAATTGAAGGTCCAATATATGTCTTATGAGATAAATGACTATATCATGATGAAATGATGATAGAATGGTAATGGAATATTGATAAAAAGGAATGTGTTTGTGTGATGATGAAAGGAGTGTATATGTATATATATATGATACAATCTCTATGTAGTATTTAGGATGACTAAGCCTAGCTCGAGGGTTGTAGACCCTGGTAACCTATCGAGGGGTTTGTACCTTGGTCGCCTAGTTTGATGGGTGGTAGGCTCGATAACCTTATTGGGTGTTGGTATCCATCAACCTTGATTGGGGGTTTGTACTTTATCAACCTCGATGGGGGTTTATTACTCCATCAATCTCGGTGGGGGGGTTTGTACTCCATCAACCTCATGAAGGGATTAGTACCTCATGCGCCTATCCGAGGGTGTGGTAGGCCTCGACTTGCACTAAAATGGTCACTCCTTACACTCGTATTTTGATCTATATAAGCATGATTTTACTTCAAGTATCATTCATACATGTCATACTGCTAGTATGCTATTAATTGCTTATGAATATGCATTTTTCCTATGATGTCTATCTCTTGTTGCATTGCATCCTACATACTTAGTATATTCAAACGTACTAATGCATACTCTATGCCTACATGATGTCACCATGTAGTAACCGATGCACCACTTGATCCTTCTCCTCCACGTAGCTAGTACGACTTCTATCAAGCTTGTCGGTGAGTCCTCCATTCCGGGGACGTTAATCTCTTGCCATATATTAAGACTTTATCTTTGACTTATGTGTTGACTATGAGGGTGAGTCCAATTGCTTTATCTTGGCCCACACTCTTATTTATGTAGTAGAGGTGTTGTTGGACATGTTATGTATCTATTCTATGAGCTTGACTTTATTGGCTTTTGATGTTTATGATTTGGAAGTTTATCCTTAGTCCTAATTTCCCTTGTTTATGCTTATCTCTTATTGTCATTCTACTCTTCTGTGACCAAGGATGTCTAATAATATGCTATGAGGCTTATTTGGAGTTCCTTCGGGTTCCCCATTCATTTGTCATGTCTAGGCCCTATGCTTGGGTCGTAACAGTGAACATAGGTTACTTATAGTTAAATCCATCAAGATAGTGAAACTTCTTAAGGGGACACAGATTAATACAACATATGTTCAAAAGACCATATGGGTAGGTACCAAAGCTCCAAATGGAAACATGTTTAAATTATGGAACTCAAGAGACTCTAGGGATAGAAATAAAGTAAGTATCCTAGTAGATAATGGCCTTTTTAAAGATTGAAAAATTATTCCATGTGAAAATATTTACACTCATCATAGTCTTGTGGTGATGGATTAAGATATTAAGAAGAATAAGAGGAAAAAGGTTTTTTATGACCGATCGAGGATTAGATGGGGGTCTGACTCCTGCCTTCTCTTAGGAGATGAGGGAGAAGTTGAGTAGTCTGGGGGCTTGAAGTAGCAGTGGGGATGTGAACAACATATGAGCCATGATTGTTGGTTGCATTAGGAAAGTTTTTTGTAAAGTACTCGAGGTATCAAGAGGGACCACGATCCTAGTAGAGGGGGTCTTTTTAAGGATTGCAAAGTTATTCTATGTGAAAATATTTTCACTTAACATATGCTTTTCATTATGGATTCAGATATTAAGAAGGATAAGAGGATAAAGGTCCTTTATGACCGATCGAGGATTAGATGGGGAGGACTGACTCCTGCCTTTTCTCAAGGGATAGGGGAGAAGTTGAGTAGTTTGGTGGGCTTGAAGTAGTAGTGGGGATGTGAACAACATATGGGCCATGACTTTTGGTTGCATTAGAATAGTATTTACCAAAGTACGAGAGGTATCGAGGATGTCAAGGTGATTAGTGGTGGAATGACGAAGTTCAAAGCAAAGTGAGGGAAAAGAAGGTTGACTATACAAAGTGGTTGGAATGTATTGATGAGGATGAAAAATGAAGGCTAAGGATATCTCTAAAATAGCAAAGACAGAAGCGAAATTGCCAGTCACAAATGCTAAGACAAGAATATTATTAAACATTTGTATGTCAAGCTATGGGAAAGGCGGGGACAAGAGGTTGTATAGGCTCTCGAAAGAGAGAAAAGGTTATGACTTGAACCACGTGAAGTGCATCAAGGATGAGGATGGTGGGGTGTTGGTGGATGAGAATTTCATTTTCAAAAACTCTTAAATATAAAAAGAGACAGATATTGAGCTGAGTAATTTGGTGTACTTTGATGGTTAATGTAATTTTGGTTTATTGCTAGGGGTGTGCATTAGTCGATTTGGTTCAATTTTGTACATTATCGATTCGGTTCATTAGTTTTTAATTTGTAAATATGCTAAACCAATAATAAAATAATAAAATAATTTTTATCAGTTTTTAATTTATTGGTTTTAAGTCCTTAATGGTTCTGTTTTTGATTTACCCAATAAGAATGATAATGAAAATTTGCATTAATAAAAAGCAAATAGTGTACGAAGACTATATTTATAAACTTGCAAAGGCTATAATTAGTTAATTACAAACTAAAATACTAAAGTAGATAACTAGTCACTTAAGTGCTATAAAGATAAAAATATGTAAAGTATTACCATAGTGTCCTATTACTGTTAAATTACTAATATTTAATATTTATAAAAGGGGTAAACAGTAAATTATTATAAGCTTATCGAGTTATCAATTTACCCAATAATTCAATAGTAAAAATCAATATCTAATTGATAACCCAATAATATTTTATTCAAAACCTAAAAACTTGATAACCTAATAACCAAATAACAATAAACCAACAACATTTTTATCGGTAGGTTCGATTTTGCACACCCCTACTTAATGCAGACATTTCAGGCTTGAAGAGCTTAGAAATGTTGTTAGTGGAATGAGCAAAAGGATAGACATCAGACCCAATGCGAGTTTGGTGTAATTTTGGAAGAGCATTGTTAAGGATGGTATGGAGTGGTTAACTAGGTTGGTTAATCCTATCTTGAAGACTTCTGAGATGCCCGTGAATGAAGGATGAGTATAATGGTTCCATTGAACAAGAACAAGGGTTATACTCAAAATTGTAATAATTATAAGGGTATCAAGTTGTTACGCCACACTATAAAGGTTTGGTAGAGAGTAGTCTATACTAGGGTTGACAAGGGTATCAATTTGTTAAACCATCCGATGAATTTTTGGGAGAGAGTAGTCCTCTAGATGTGTATAGAGGTGAAAGATGTTCCAATGGTGTGTATTAGGGTGACAAAAAATATGTATGATGAAACCAAAATTAGGTAATAACGGTGGAAGAAGACTTTGGAATATTTTCCTGACGAGATGGAACTTCATAAAGGATTTGTGTTGAGTCCTTTTCATTTTATCTTAGTGATGGATGAGTTGACACGGTCTATTCAGGAGGTGGTTTTCATTGTGTATGCTATTTGCGAATGACATAGTAATGATTGATGAGATTCGGGATAAACTTAATGATAGGTTGGAGGTTTAGAGATATACTTGAGAGCCTAAAGGGTTTAAATTTTGCAAGACCAAAATAGAATATTTAGAGAGCAAATTTAGTATTGTGAGGGATGAAACAAACATGAAAGTGGGGCTTGCCAATTTACCTATTTCAAAAAGACAAAGCTTTAAATATCTTGGGTCCATTATCCAAAGTAATGGTGATATTAACGATGATGTCACGCACTGCATTAGGCAATATGGATGAAATGGAGGCTTGCCTTTAAAGTATTTTGTGATAAGAAGATTCCACCCAAATTTAAAGGTAAATTTTACATAATGGTGGTTAGACCATCTTTTCTATATAAGGTAGAGCTAGTAAAAAACTCACAATATTCAGAAGATAAAGGTTGTGGAATAAGGATATTGAGATATATTTGTGGACATACTAGGTGTGATCAGATTAGGAACGAGGTTATCTAGAAGAAAGATATAGCCAAGTTTTGTGGCAGACAGTATGAGAGAAACGAGAGTAGGATAGTTTTGGCATGTGCAAAAGAAGAGTGTCGGTGCTCCTATTATGAGGTAGGAGAGATTGGAGTTAGGTGTGACGTAGAGGGGTAGAGGTAAATCAAAAAAGTATTTGAGAGAGGTGATTAGACAGGATATGCACTGTTTCATATCACTAAGGACATGATCTTAAATAGATAGGTATGAAGGTCACGTATTAGTGTAGAAGGTTAATAGGTTATAGAGACATGCTGTTTTCTTGCCTTGCAATATAGTAGGTTAGTAAGATTATTCATGTCTTTATACATTGCTTGTTACCATGTCATTTATTGTGCTACTTTTATTAAGTTATAAAACTATCATTACTTTTTATTTTAGTTGTTATTCTATATAATATTTTTTTGCTTTTAGTGCTGATATATTTCAGTCGAGGCTTTTCCAGAAATAGCCTCTCTATCTCTATGAGGTAGTGGTGAGGTCTGCGTACACACTCCTCTTCCCAGACCCCACGTTCACTATGTTGTATCATCTGTGTAACTGATGACATTTTGTTTCCTCACTCTTTATTCTGTTCATATGGTAATCTTGATACCATGTGACAAGAGAAGCTAAATGGAGCACTTTGATAGCATCTATATCCTTGTTCATTGCCAAAACTAGAAGACAATATGAGCTTAACTTAAGTTGGATCAAGAGTTGGTAACCTTACAAATTTCTTGTGTTTTCCTGTGAACTTGAGGAAAAATATTTGTGAAATTTGCGATGATATAGGTGTTAAAGAAACAATTTACCTGTTATCACAGCGAAACATTGGCGTGCACCAATTTATATGTTCTTTGTAAGTTCTCTGTTTCTCTCTCTCTTTGTTGATTTTTAGCTAGCGCTATATTTGTATGTTCTTTGTAAACCTCAAACATTGTCCCAATCCCAAACCCCTTCTTTTTTAGTAGACTTGCCATTTCAAAGGGAGAAGTTGATCTTTTCACACAAGCGGTTGCTCCTTTTGAAGGAGATTGCTAATGAAATTATCAGTGTTGCCTCCCTTTTTTTGAATCTTAAATAGGGGTGAAAAGAGGAATAAAATTTAAAATATAAATGGAAGTGATATTACCTCTAAGGGAGAATATGGACTTCTTTAAGGCATCTAATATTTCTGGCATTCTTCACAGCCAGATCCTAATGGTATTGGTTTCCACCTAAAGTATATACCGATTCTTTCATTAGCATGTTCTAGTATTTTTAATTCTTGTAACTATAGATACATAGTCCTCCTCCTATTTAAAAAAGTTCTTCTTTTCTCTTCCTTGAAGATGATGCATGGTGCGGTATCGTGAAGATGCACCGGTGGATTGGTATTGTGATGAATGTGATATTGGCAGGGGAGTAGTGTGTTGTGCAAAGATTTGTCAGTGTACTTGATATATTGTCAAAATACAATATATTTGATGCCTAAAACAAGGGATTTTTCAAGTTCTTAATGCGACCTTTTATGGTTTTTATGTGTTTTTGTGTTATTCTTGCAGAAAATATAAGTTGGCATGATTTTGAAGATAATTGGAAATTTTGCTGAAGTATAGGACATACGAGCCACGCTATGAACTATAGCCCAAGCTACGAGTCGTAGGGTGCCCTTGTAGCATTAAACAGTGAGCAAAATCTAGAATTTGCGAAAGTGAAGGTCAGCAATACGAGGCTACCCTATGAGTCGTAGGTCTTATTACGACTCGAACAGGTAAGGGTTGTAGTAAGGAATAGTTAGCAAAAAGTTTGGACCAAGAACTGAAGACCTAGACTACGAGATGAGCATCCGAGTCTAGCTCAAGCAGTGACTCATAACACTGGGTCATAGTAGTCAAGTCAAAAATACCAAATTCTGACTATGAAACCTCGACTACGAATCGTAGCTCACCCTACTTGTCGTACCTGCCAGACGTAATAGTTGCCAGTTGTTTCTATTTATTTTGTATGTTATTTTTGTAAATAGTATAAATAGATAATGTTAGGTCTTTTTAAGGGAGATTCGACTTTCAAAGATATTGGTGAATATTCTATGAGTATTTTTAGGGTTTAGTGTAGATTTTTATCTTTCAATTTGAAGACCCACTTTTGGTGGATTGAAAACCCACATTGTACTTATTTGTCATTAATGCAGGTTTGTGGTTTTCAATTTGACGGTATTCTTGCTTTCCATTGTTTTGGGTAAACCCTCAACTATGTCTCTGTTATTCATTGTTGTTAATTTTCCTTAGCCATGAGTAGCTAAGCACCCACAACTTGGGGTTGTAGGAACCATGAGTAGTTCACTTGAAATTACCTAGACTTTGTGCATTTCTTTGATTGGGATTTTGCATGTATTGTTTATTTTCCTTTGTTTTGATTGTTGTTTGGTGGTGGCCAACACTAGACCCCGCCTACTATCACGATCCCGACCAAGGTAGTTACTAATAGGAAAAAGGAAGTAAATAAAAGGATTTGATTAATGTGTTCTCATCTAATCTACCAAACTTGACCAAGGGGAGGTTGACTAGGACAAATGGGGAATGATTAGTTGGCACACCATGGTTGCCGACAAGTGCCAAAGTGAAATTTGACCTTCACCTTTATAAGAGGGCTGAAAAAACCTAACTTACCATCCTGCATGTAAATTTCTAACTAGAGTTATGTTGCCTAGGGTAATTGTGTCAATGAATCATGTGAAACACAATTCCCAAGTTGTCCCTCAATTTGATTGTCTTCTTGCATAAATAGTGTAGTGTTTATTTTTGTTCTTCATT
>JAOTQJ010170322.1:0-25479 GCA_025642045.1 Solanum sejunctum | reverse complement strand
TTCTAGTCTTGGGCAACCCAACCACAAAATCCATATTAATCACCTCCCACTTCCAAGTAGAAATCTCTATGTCTTGGATTAGGTCACCCGGCCTTTGATGTTCGGCTTTGACTTATTGACAACTATGGCAACCGTAAATGAATTTGGCAATGTCCCTCTTCATGCCTCTCTACCAATACACATCTCTCAAGTCTCTATACATTTTGGAGGAACCACGTTGGACAGAATAAGAAGAATTATGGGCCTCATTATGTATTTTCTCCCTCAAACCATCAACACAAGGCACACACAACCTACCTTGGTACCTAAGGGTGCAATCTCCCCCTTGGGAGAAAACCTTTATTTTTCGTCTTTCACCAAGGCCTTTAATTCATAGAAGGAGGAGTCAAGATCTTGTTTTGCTATCACCTCATCAACCAATGAAGACTTAGACCAATCAACAATACCACCACCATCATCACCAACCTCTTCTGACCTAACACCCAATCTAGCTAATTGATGCACCTTCCTAGCCATTTCCTTATCACTACTATCAACATGAGCTAGGCAACTCATAGACACCCTACTCAAAGCATCCACCACTACATTTGCCTTACTTGGATGATAATGCACACTCATAGTCATTAAGAAGTTCTAACCACCTTCTTTGCCTCAAGTTGAGATCTTTTTGAGTAAAGACATATTGGAGGCTCTTATGATTGGTGAAGATATCCACATGCACCCCTTGCAAATAGTGACGCCAAATCTTTAAAGCAAACACAATGATGGCAACTCCAAATCATGGGTAGGGTAGTTCCTTTCATGTACTTTGAGTTGTCTATAAGCATAAGCTATGACCTTACCACTTCGCATCAACAGACAACTCAAACCAACCCGAGAAGCATCACAATAACCATAAATCCCTCAAGCCCATCTGGTAGTGACAATATTGGGGCAGACACAAGCTTATATTTCAACATTTGGAAGCTCCTCTCACACTCATCAGTCCACACAAACATAACCTTCTTTTGAGTCAATTTTGTCATAAGGCAAGCAATGAAGGAGAAACCATTCACAAACCTTCTATAATAACCTGGTATGCCTAAAAAGCTCCTAATATCTGATGGGGTCAATGATCTAAGATAATTTCTAATCACATCGATCTTCTCAGGATCCACCTTAATACCATCCCCCAACACCACATGACCAAAGAATGCAACCTCCTTCAACCAAAATTCACACTTTTCATATTTGGCATACAATTTCTCCTCCCCCAATCTTTGCAACACAACCCACAAATGCCCTATATGCTCTTCCCTACTATGTGAATAGATCAAAATATGATAAATGAAGACAACAACAAAGGAATCAAGGAAGGGTCTGAATTCCCTATTAACTAGGTCCATGAAGATAGCTGGTGCATTGGTCAACCCAAAAGACATCACCACAAATTCATAATGCCTATATCTAGTCCGAAAGTCCGTCTTAGGAATATCACACTCCCTCACCTTCACTTGATGATACACAGACCAAAGATCAATCTTAGAAAAAAAACTTGCCCCGTGCAATTAGTTAAACAAGTCATATATCCTTGGAAAACAATACCTATTCCTTATTAGTGACCCTATTGAGTTGTTGATAGTCAATGCACATTCCAAGGGACCCATCCTTATTTTTCACAAACAACACCGATGCACCCTAAGGTAATTGCCTAGGCCTAAAAAATCCCTTCTCCCACAAGTCTTTAAATTGTTCCTTTAGCTCCTTCAACTCCGTCGAGGCCATACTATAAGGGGAAATAGAGTTAGGTTGAGTATCGCGAAGGAGATCTGGTGCCAAAATCTATCTCCCTTTGGGAGGGACAATGGAAGGTCATTGCGAAGACATCAAGTAACCTATTTACAATTGGAACCAACTCTATATGAAAGACTTTCGACTACACATCGCTAACCCTCACAAGATGGTAAAGACACCCCCTAGAGAACAACTTACGAACTTAAGAGATGAACCTATCCTTGACCACCACATCTTGACTTTCCCCACTCAAGGACAGGTTCATTTGGAAATTGAAATTTTACCCTATGGGTTCTACAGTCAATAGAAGCATTGTAGGCATGCAACCAATCAATCCCAAGAATGACATCAAATCAACCATGTTTAATTCAACAAGACACAAGGCAACAACTTATGTAAAATTCAAATAGGATAACTTCTGTAAACTTTCCTAGCAATAATAGAGGAACTAATATATGTAGAAACTTCATATGACTCATGCAATAACTCGGGATCGACAAGGAACATTTTAGCAACAAAAGGGGTAACAAAGGAAAGAGTGGCACCCAGATCAATCAAAGCATATACATCAAAGTTGAAGATTCTCAACATATCGGTAGCAATGTCGGGAGCCTAACCAACCCTTTGCCTCCAATGTAGAGTATAAAATCCATTGTGCCTTGGAGTACCACCTTGAGGACCACCCTATCCAATGGGGCTGCATTTGCACAACGGCCTTTGCCACAGTTTATTGGGCAACCATCTTCTTATGACCAAGTTCCCCATATTCAAAGCATGCATTAGATCCGTTCAAATATGGGCCCCTGTGACTCTTTTCACATTTAGGAGACACATCAATAAGACCCACAACACCAACACCTTGAGGCCTAAGGAAGTCATTGGCAACCTCAATATTAGTACATGAGAAGACCCTTGGCCTTGATGGAACCAGCCACTCCTTTGGAACTTACATCAATACTGGACCTCTTGGCCTTATAGCCCCATCTCTTCCTCAACTTTTCCTCCTCTATTATCTCAGCATATGTCAAATTGAGATAAGTCCATGTCACTAATTAGCAAGGCGAACCGGCATTCTTCACTCACCAAGTTGGAGAACCCTATCACAAACTTATTCATCCTAGATTTAGGATCAACCACAAAATGAAGAGCATACTTAGAAAGCTGATTAAACTTGAGGGCATATTCCGTCACTCATAGACATTGTTTCAAGTTCATGAACTCTACAAACATAGCATCCCTAAGCTCAAGAGGGAAAAACCGTTTAAGGATAGCCAATTTGAACTCCTCCCAAAGCACCATATAGCCATTTCTTTTCTCCCCCTTCCACTGATCATATCATATTTGGGCTACCCCTTTGAGTTGGTAAGCCGCCAACTCTGCCTTTTCATTCGGCCTGACACCCATGATATTCAAGATCTTGTAGAGCTTATCAATTAACTTTTGTGGATCTTCATCCACCTTTAACCCATAGAAAGCTGAAGGATTCATCCTCATAAAGTCCCTTACCCTAGCTCCCGAGTTATTACATGAGGGTCTTGGTCCCCTTGATTGACTTGGTTGGCCACAACTTGGGCAATCATAGTGAGAGCATCCAAAACCTCAATGTTGGTAGGTTGCTCCTTAGGAGTTTGGGCCCTTCTTCCTCGGGTCTTAGGCATGATATAGCATAGCAAAGAATAATCATTAGATAGAAAATTTACCATAACTCTATAGCATGACTTAGGACATGAAAAAGGGAAACATTTCCTAAAACATCTCATAGCCTCCTATTCATAGTCATGGCGTGCTTTACAACCATGAATAGACTCTAATCAAGGCAGTGTGTTGGACTTCAATGATCTATCAGTCTAGTGCTCTATACTAAGTTTATCATAACCCAATCCTAGGGCCTAAATGTGACATGACGAATGGGGAACCCGAAGGAACCCCAAATAAGCCACTTAATTTATCATTACACATCATTAGTTACAAAAGTATATAAAAGACATAAAGAGTAAAAATGGGGCAAAGGGGATAAGGGGAAAGCTTGCATAACATCATAACCACGAGATAAAGAGTCCAATCTCATATCACAGATATATAACATATCCAACAAACACCTCTAATACTTAGATAAGAGTGGGGACAAGACAAATCAACTGGGCTCAGCCCCATAGTCAAAATAGAAAATAAAGAAGAGTGTCTTAATACATAATAAGAGAAATATAGACTAAGGTCCCCAAACTTGAGGACTCACCAACTAGCTTGATAGTACCAAACTAGACACGTGAAGGATGATGATGATCAACTTGGGCTCCAGTTCCTACATGGTGATATCATGTAGGCAAGAGTATACGTTAGCATGTTTGAATGTACTAAGTATGTAGGATACAATGCAACAAGGGATAGGCATCATAATCAAAATGAATAACAATAGGCAATAGGCATAATATATCAATATGGCATATATAATGGATGCATAATAAAGCATGCTTAAGTAACTCATACTCATATCATATGTGTAGAAGAGACCAAGCTAGCTTTCCAATGTACAAACCCACCACTAAATTGATGAGTACAAACCCCAATCTAGGTTGATAATGATTCCCCTATCACCTTGGTGGTGAAGTGCAAACCCTTCATTGGGTTGATGAGTATGAACTGCCAGTTAGGTTATCTGAACTCTTACTCCCCCTGGATTGGGCACGGTCTAATGCAACACTTTATATAGGATTTATTATATATATAATCTCATTTCATCATCATAATATCATTTATATCATATATCATACTTTGGACCTTCAATTCCTCAAGAAATCATAGCTAGACATTTTACCAAACACTTGGCAAGTGTATAATGGGAAGACCATACAATTTCAGAAAATGCATTGTAAAACCATCAATCAACACCTTGCAACACCCTGAAGAAATATGCATCAAAACCCTCATCAAATTTACAATAGATCCAAGATTTACAGCTCAAAAGACAGCAAATAGTCACAGCTTTACATAGCTTTAACATAGTTCATAGACATATTCATACTAGTAAACCCATTTGTAAAATAAACTTTAATCATGCAAATTGAGTAAAAAGGAGATTAGGGCACCATGGGTGTAAGGATACAACGATTGAAACTCACATACTTTGACTTTGGAGAACCCTTGAAAAAGATTGGAGATGGAGACTTGAAGCTTGAAGAAGAACCTTGAAGGAAATCCTTAGTTCTGGATGAGGGTTTGAGACTTGAATTTAGGAGTGAAAAATATGTCTAAGTGTTTGACTACATATTGGGGAATGTTTATGATGATATTAGGGTTAAATATGGATAAGTATAGGAAAAAACACGCTTGGAAACACTGAGGCCCAAGACTTTCTTGGACCGAAGTAACAAAAAAAAGACTCAAAAATACACTATGCCATGTCACGGAAGTGGTAACATTTGGAAATTTTAAATTTTGATACAATTGCTCTAAAATCGAGGTTAGACCCTTTCAACCCTAATTTTGACCCAGTGAACAAAAATATGAAGTCAAATTTTTGATATCACACACTGATTTTGAGATATATGGAATTTAAAATTTTGGGCATTTCGAGGCACATTTTTGGATACTTTTTGAGGTCGTTTCAAACAGATACTCTATGCCTGCATGATATCACCATGTTGGAACCAATGTACTTCTTGATCATCCTCCTCACGTTTCTAGTACTAATTATATCAAGCTTGTTGGTAAGTCCTCAATTCTGGTAATGTTACTTATGATCTATTGCTACGTGTTAAGACTTTCTCTCTTGACTTATATATTGACTCTGAGGGTGAACCCGGTTGCTTTATCTTAGCCCCCGCTCTTATTTATGTAGTAGAGGTGTTGTTGGACATGTTATGTATCTATTCTATGAGCTTTGACGCTATTGACTCTTGATGTTATGATATGGAAGTTTATCCTTAGTTCCAAATTTCCCCTTGTTTACATTTATCTCTTATTGTTAATCTATGTTGCTTTTGTGACTAAGGATATTTAATAATATGCTATGAGGCTTGTTTGGAGTTCCTCTAGGTTCCAAATTCGTCGGTCACAGCTAGACCCTAGGCTTGGGTCATGACAAAGGTGGCATCAGAGCACTAGGTTGTTAGATCCTTGGAGTCCAAGACACCATGTTTAATAGAGTAGTATTCATGGTTGTGTTGTGCACCACAACTAAGAGTAGAAGGCTATAAGACATTTTAGGAAATGTTTTCCTTCTTCATGTTCAAAGTCGTTCTATAGAGTTGAAGTAAGTTTCCCCCCCTAATGATTATTCTTCATTGTGCTAAATAATACCTAATACGAGGGAAAGTCGAGCCCGCATGACCGAGGAGCAACCAGCCAATGGAGAACTTAGGGATGCTCTCACCTTGCTTGCACAAGTGGTGGCTAATCAAGCCAACCAAGGGGCTCAAGCCCCTCATGCTTCTACACTGGCCTATCAAGTAAGAGACTTCATGAGAATGAATCCCTTAATTCCATGGGTCATAGGTGAGTGAGGACTCCCAAGAGTTCATTGATGAGGTCAACAAAATTTTGTCAATCATAGGTGTGAGGCTGGAGGATAAGGCAAATTTGGCAGCCTACCAACTCAAAGGGATAGAAAAAATATGGTATAACCAATGGAAAGAAGATAAGGGAGTTAGCTATGCAGTACTTTGGGAGAAGTTCAAGGTGGCCTTCCTTAATCAATTCTTCCCCCTTGAACTTAGGGAAGCTAAGGTAGTGGAATTTATGAATTTGGGACAAGGGTCCATGAGTGTGAGAGAGTATGCCCTTAAGTTCACTCAACTTTCACAGTTTGCTCCTCACTTGATTGTCAACTCAAGGTCGAGAATGAACAAATTTGTTATTGGTGTCTCCAGCTTGGTTAGTGAAGAATGCCAATCTGCCATGTTGATTAGTAACACGGACTTGTCACCTTTAATGACCTATGCCGAACAAATGGAAGAGGAGAAAATTCAGGAAGAGTAGAGGGCGTGAGGTCAAGAGGGCCCATTTTGAGGGTAAGTTCCAAAGAAGTGGCAGGTTCCATCAAGGCTAAAGGCCTACTCATGCATTTGATAAGAGGGTTGCAAATGATCTACCAAGAGCCCAAGGTGTAAGGAGTGTGGCTCCTATTGATGTATGTCCAAAGTGTTGTAAGGGTCATGGTGGTCCATGTTTGAGGAATACTGGTGCTTGTTATAGTTGCGGGCAGATGGGGCATAAGTCAATAATTTACCCTCAAAACCACAACCAGGGTAAGAAGGTTCATCCACAAAGTGCTAATGTGGTCCCATTGGGGAGAGGTGGCCTACAAGATGATTCCCAAGGCACAATCCGTTTTATGCTTTGCATGGGAGCCAAGGGGTTGATAAAGTCCCTAATGTTGTTATCGGTACGTTGAAAATCTTTGTCTTCGATGTGTATGCATTGATTGATCTGGGTGCCACTCTTTCTTTTGTCCTTTGTTACCCAAAAGTTTCATGTTGACCCCTAGTTGTTGCATGAGTCATATGAAGTATCTACTCCTATTGGTGCATCTATTGTTGCTACAAAAGTTCATAGAAGTTGTCCTATTTGCATCTTAAATAAGATATTGTTGAGTTAGACATGATTGATTTTGATGTCATTCTTGGGATGGATTGGTTGCATGCCTACTATTCTTCTATTAATTGTAGAAACCGTAGGGTCAAATTCCAAATTCCAATTGAACCCATCCTTGAGTGGGAAAGTCAAGATGTCGTGGTCAAGGGTAGATTCACCTCTTGCATTAAAGCCCGTAAGTTGATCTCTAAGGGGTGTCTTTACCATCTAGTAAGTGTTAGGGATGTGGAGTTTAAATTCATTCTCATTAAGTTAGTTTCAGTTATAAATGCATTTCTTGATGTCTTCCCAAATGACCTTCTCGGTGTTCCTCCCAAAAGGAAAATAGATTTTGGTATAGACCTCCTCCTGGATACTCAACCCATTTCTATTGTCCCTGATCGTATGGCCTAGCAGAGTTGAAAGAACTAAAGGAACAATTGAGGGACTTGTTGGTGAAGGGATTTATTAGACTAGCCAATCACCTTGGGGTGCTCCGATCTTGTTGGTGAAAAAGAAGGATGGGTCCCTTAGGAAGTGTATTGACTATTAACAACTCAATAAGGTAACCATCAAGAATAGGTATCTTCTTTTGAGGATTGATTATTTGTTTGACCAATTGCTAGGGCTAGCCATTTTTCTAAGATTGATCTTCGGTCTGAGTATCATCAAGTGAATGTGAGGGAGTGTGATATTCCCAAGATGGCCTACCGAACTAGATATGGGCATTATGAGATTGTTGTGATGACTTTTGGGTTGACAAATGCACTGCCATCTTGATGGACCTAATGAATAGGGTCTTTAAACCCTACCTTGATTCCTTTGTTGTGGTCCTCATTGATGATATTTTGATCGATTCTCGTTGTGAGGAGGAGTATAGGGCTCATTTAAGGGTTGTGATGCAAAGATTAAGGGAGGAGTAATTATATGCTAAATATGTTAAGTGTGAATTCTAGTTGATGGAGGTTGCCTTCCTAGGACATCTGGTGTCAGTGGATGGTATTAAGGTGTATCCAAAGAAGATCGATGTGTTTAGAAATTGGCCTAGACCATTGACCATGTCGGACATTAGGAGTTTCTTGGGTTTAGCAAGATATTATCAGAGGTGTGTGAATGGATTCTGTTCTATTGCTTCTCCTATGACAAATTGACTCATAAAAAGTCCGTCTTTGTGTGGTCCAATGAATGCGAAAGGAGTTTCCATACATTAAAAGATAAGCTTGTGTCCGCTCTTATATTGTCAGCACCGGATGGACTTGAGGTATTTGTGATTTATTGTGATGCTTCCCAAGTTGGTTTGGGTTGTGTGTTGATGCAAAATGGTACATTATAGCTTATGCTTATAGAAAACTCAAGGTATATGAAAGAAACTACCCTACCCATGATCTAGAGTTAGCCGCCGTTGTGCTTGCATTAAATATTTGGCATCACTACTTGTATGGGTGCATGTTGATGTGTTCACCAATCATAAGAGCCTCTAATGTGTCTTCACTCAAATAGATCTCAACTTGAGGCAAAGGAGATGGTTAGAACTTCTTGAGGACTATGATATGAGTATGCATTATCATCCGAGTAACGCAAATATGGTGGCGGATTCCTTGAGTAGGGTGTCCATGGGTAGCCTAGCACATGTTTATAGTGGTGATAAGGAAATCGCTAGGAGGTGCATCAATTGGCTAGATTGGGAGTTAGGTTAGAAGAGGATGGTAATAGTGATGTGGCTCTTGTTGATGCTTCTAAGTCTTCTTTAGTTGATGAGGTAATGGCAAAATAAGATCTTGATCCCTCCTTGTTAGAGTTTAAGGCCTTGGTGAAAGAGGGCAAGGTGAAGGTTTTCTCCCAAGGGGAAGATGATACCCTTAGGTACCAAGGTAGGTTGTGTGAATAGTGTGTTGATGGTTTGATAGAATGGATCCTTGGTGCGGCCCATAACTCTTCTTATTCTATCCACCCCGGTTCCTCCAAAATGTATAGACACTTGAGGGATGTGTATTGGTGGGAGGCATGAAGAGGGACATTGCCAAATTCATTTCTGGTTCTCACACTTGTCAACAATTCAAAGCCGAACATCAAAGGTTAGGTGGCCTGAACCAAGATATTGAGGTTCCTACTTAGAAGTGGGAAGAGATAAATATAGATTTTGTGGTTGGGTTGCCCAAGATGAGAAAAGTTTTTTATTCCATTTGGGTTGTGGTTGATAGGATGACAAAATAGACTAACTTTCTACTAATTAAGACTATATTTGGTACTGAACATTATGCAAGGTTGTACATTCATCACTTGGTAAGGTTGAATGGGGTTACTTTGTCCATCATATTAGATTGTGGGGCACAATTCACTTCACACTTTAACAGGTCCTTCCAAAGGGTCTTGGTACTAGAGTTAAGCTTTCTATAACCTTCCACCCTCAAACGGATGGCCAAGCCGAGAGGACAATCCAAACCCTTGAGGATATGCTTAGAGCATGTGTGTTGGAACTTAAAGGTAGTTGGGATGGTCATCTTCCATTGACTGAGTTTGCCTACAACAATAGCTATTATTCTAGCATCGGTATGGCTCCTTTTGAGGCTCTCTAAGGGAGATTGTAGAACACCGATTGGATGGTGTAAGGTTGGTGAGATAGCTTTGCTGGGACCAAATCTGGTTGTGGAGGCTCTTAAGAATGTTAGGATGATTATAGAAAGGTTGAAGATGTCTCAAAGTTGTCAAAAATCTTATGCCGATGTGAGAAGAAAAGACCTTGAATTCAAAGTTGGTGATTGCGTCTACCTAAAGGTTTCACCCATGAAAGGTGTGGTCCATTTTGGTAAGAAGGGTAAGTTGAGCCCAAAATTTGTTGGTCTTTATGAAGTCAAGAGGAGGGTTGGAAAGGCAGCATATGAGTTGAGATTGCCTAGTGAGATGGAATTGGTTCATCCAGTGTTCTATGTGTCCATGTTAAGGAAATATGTGGGTGATCCGAATGCCATTGTGCCTCTTTATGTTGTGGGTATTGTTGAGGATAATTTGACATATGATGAGGTTCCAATTCATATTTTTGATAGGCAAGTGAAGAGGTTGAGAAACAAGGACGTGGCTTCCGTTAAGGTCCTTTGGAGGAATTAATAAGTTGAGAGTGCTACTTTGAAAGCCGAAGCGGACATGCAAAGGCTGTATCCTTAACCTTTCCACTCCACTCAAGCCTAAGGTATTGACCGAAGTCCTTTATGTGATCTCAAGTCTTAAGATCAACCCCCATGTCATTGCAATTGTTCATGTTTAAATTGACAAGTTCATGATGAGTTTACACTTATGGTGAAATTTTTGAAATGATGTTTAAGTGCATTGTTGCATCTTTTTCTGGGCTGAAATTGTCATACTTGTGCATCTCATATACATCCCTTTGATTTCGGGGACGAATGTTTCCAAGGGGGAGATATTGAAACGACCCCAAAAAGTGCCCGAAAATATGCCATAGAAGTACCCAGAATTATAATTTTTCATATATCTCAAAATTTGGGCATGATATCAAAAATCCAACTTTATATTCTTGTTTAGAGGATCAAACTTAGGCGAAAAGGGGTCTAACTACGATTTTAGAGTAAAAGATTAGCAATTTCGATTTTCCAAGTGATGATTTCCAGAGAGCTTTTAGCGCCGCTAGCGCGACGCACCAAGGGAGCGCAGATGAAGGAATTCATTTTCATGTCCTGTCCATAGCATGGACATGCATAATTTTCTATCCAGTTATTTTTTATTCGGTCCAAGACTTTGAAGTCTTGGGCCTGTGTGGCCCCAAACATAAAAATATCCATACTTAATCATTTTTTATCCCCATATCATTCTAAACATTCCCCAATACTCATTCAAACACTTAGACAAATATTTTACTCCTAAACTCAAGTCCCAAGACCCTCTCCAGATCTAAGGATTTCCTCTCAAGCTTCAAATCTCCATCTCCAATCTTTATCAAGTTCATCTCCAAAGTTAAGGTATGTTTGTTTCTTTCATGGGTTCCTTTCACCCATGATGCCCAAGCATCCTTTTCCTAAAAATTGCATGATTTAAAGTTGATTTACTCATAGGTCTTATTTATTATGAAAATCACTGCACACTATGTTGAGGTTTATGAAATTGTGATTGTTTTACTATGTATGGGTCCATGAATCTAAGGTTTATGGTGAGGATTGATGAAAGATCTTGATGTATATTGTTTGAGGATGTTATGAAGTATCTATTGATAGGTTTACACTGATTTGTCTAGCATTATTTCACTCTTGAATTGCATGACTTTACACTAGCATTACACACCCTCTAAGTGTTTAATAAAATGTCAGTTATAGATTCTTGAAGAATTGCAGGTCCTATGCATGCTTTATAAGTTGAATGACTATGTGATGACAAAATAATGATGAATTGATAATGAAATGATGATGAAATGATGATGGATTGATGACGAAATGATGATGGAATGATGATGAAAAGGAATGTATGTATATGATAATGAAAGGGGTTCATATATATGATATTATCTCTATATAGTGTCGGGGATAACCAAGCCTAGCTTAGGGGGTTGTAGGCTCGGGTAACCTATTGAGAGATTGGTACCTTGGTCGCCTACCTCGGGGAATGGTAGGCCCGAGTAACCTTGGTGGGGGTTAGTACCCATCAACCTTGATTGGGGGTTTGTACTCTGTCAACCTTGGTGGGGGGTTTGTACTCTATCAAGCTAGGTGGGGGGTTTGTACTTCATCAACCTCATGAATGGCTTGGCACATCATGCGCCTGTCGAAAGGGGTGGTAGGCCTTGGCTTGCACTATAGTAGTCACTCCTTACACTCATTTTATGATCTATATAAGCATAATTTTACTTTAAGCATCATTCATACATGTCATATTATTATATGCTAATCATTGCCTATGTTTATGCATTTCCATTATGAACTTATCTCTTGTCGCACTGCATCCTACATAAATAGTACATTCAAACATACTAATGCATACTTTATGCCTACATAATGTTACCTTGTAGGAACAGGTGCACTGTTTAATTATCCTCCTCCATGTGGCAAGTACGACATTATCAAGCTTAATGGTGATGGAGACTTGAAGCTTGAAGAAGAACCTTGAAGGAAATCTTAGTTCTGGATGAGGGTTTGAGACTTGAATTTAGGAGTGAAAAATATAGCTAAGTGTTTGACTGCATATTAGGGAATGTTTAGGATGATATGAGGGTGAAATATGGCTAGGTATAGGTAAAAATACGCTTGGGAACACTTAGGCCCAAGATTTAAAAGTCTTGGACCAAACTAACAAAAAAAAAGACTCAAAAATACACTATGGCTTGTCGCAGAAGCGGCATGCTTTGCTTATTTGAACTTGACAGTTGGAAATTTTGATACTGTTGCTCTAAAATTGGAGTTAGACCATTTTTCCCCACATTTGACCTCCTAAACAAGAATATGAACTCAAATTTTCGATATCACACACGAATTTTGATATATATGAAATTTAAAATTCTGGGCATTCTGAGGTACATTTTTGGTTACTTTTTGAGGTCATTTCAAACAAATACTCTATATCTGCATGTTGTCACCATGTAGGAACTGGTGTACTACTTGATCCTCCTCCTCACGTGGCTAGTAAGACTTATATCAAGCTTGTTGGTAAGTCCTCAATTCCGGTGATGTTACTTATGATCTATTGCTATGTATTAAGACTCTCTCCCTTGACTTATGTATTGACTATGAGGGTGAGCCCAGTTTCTTTGTCTTGGTCTCTGCTCTTGTCTTTGTAGTACAAGTCTTATTGGACATTTTATATATCTATTCTATAAGCTTGATACTATTAACTCTTGATGTTATGATTTAGAAGTTTATCCTTAGTCCCAAATTTTTCCTTGTTTACATTTATCTCTTATTGTCAATCTATTTGCTTTCGCGACCAAAGATGTGTAATGATATGCTATGAGGCTGTTTGGGATTCCTCTGGGTTCCCCATTTGCTAGTCACAACTAGGCATCAGGCTTGGGTCGTGACACGTACTGGTCCAGTCAAGTTAGGCACTTGGAGAGTTATGGCTATATCTAGATTGGCATGGTTGGCCATTGCTTGTGCCAATATGTAAACATGGCTCAAAACTCTGCACTCCATCATCCTGTTGGAGTGGAAGAACTTGTTGTTCTGGAGTACCTCATTAATGGGGAGCTTTTTGTGGTTCCATGATCTAGAAACAAGCAAAACCCCATTGTTAGGTAGTGGAAAACCTTATTCAACTCTAAGGAATGACATAAATAAGAAAGGAGGACCTTCCTAAATCGTGTCATAGCCTCTCACTCAAGATAGTGGCGCACAACCTTGAATGAGACTCAATGCTACGGAGTATACATGGAAATCCGAGGAATATTTTTAAACCTCATGCTCTCATATAAATTTTGTAACAACCCTAGAATAAATAAGATTCTCTTAGCTCATCTGGATGGATCTCATAATTTAATTATCATGACTATTTATTGAGGGGCCTTGCCATCACACAGTGAATAAGGTACGTGAAGGGAGCTAATGAAATCCACCTTAAGCATCTTAAGCATTAATTGTCATTTAATAGAAACAATTTGCAAAAAACTAAGGGCACGGGAATACGGGCCATTTTAACAATGATGCAACATTAAAATTAGTGTAATTAACTAACAATCATTTTTCCCATAAGCATACCAACTACATCATTAACAAATGGGATCGATAATGGTTGGTCTCCATCAAATAAAAAGAAATCCATAATCATGCAACATAGAAAGTAAACATCTCAAAAGGGCTAAAATACATTGTGTAAAAATAAAAATAAGATACATGATAGAACGAAAAGTGAAATTGTCATGAACTAAGGGATCACCACAAACAACTAAGCTAGTCTTGGGCACTGAATACCAGCCACGAGCTGGTGGAGGAGTGCTTGTCCCTACATGGTTAAATTATCCGGGCAAAATATGCATTAGTACGTTAGAATGTACTATATATGTATGAAATGTTAATGTCATCATTCATAAATATACCATATATATATGTAAGAGCTAAGAGATACATAAATTGTGCTTAAGCATGCATAAGAAATATCACTCAATATAAATAAGATTTTATAGATGAGAAATAATATGTAACAAAAACATATCATGACATTTTAAGAACATTTGTAACATGGAATCCAATATGACCCCCTATGTTGGAACAAGAAGACAACTTGTCAGGCAGAACTCTGCCAACTTTGCATGAATCATAGTAATATAAATGGCCTACGTGAATCCACTAGAATAGCTTATAAGGGCTCCAATGGTGGCACATAAGGAATATTGAGATTTACATTAACGGGTCATGCCTCAACTAACTGGATAAATCCATCCTCATGTCGACTTTGTGCTAAGTCATCCCACAGAAGTCTTTAAAATATAACTTAGAATCATAAGTAGCATTCATAGGAGAAGCTCGAACATTTACCAAGCAAAAATTATCCTTTCATCTTGGGGACCTTTCTAAAATATCTTTTAAGGAAATTGTCAACATGCTTACATCATCAATAAATCATTACTTAAAATATAACTTTAATGTCCTAATCATCATCATGTATCATAAAGCTTTACTTGAAAACAAGATGTGCTATGCTTTTTAAATGGAACAATCATAAATTTTTTTAATTTAAGGAACATCGAAAATGCCCATCCTTTCATAACAACCCTCAGTTTAGGAGCCTAAGAGTGTAGAAAACTTAGCTTGAAAAGTGACCTGGAGTTATTGGATATGGAAAACTTACAACTCGTAGAAGGATTTATGGCCTGTAGTTAGGTTCGTTGATTTAGGTCTTTCACTCAAAGGAAACTGAAGTTTCAAAAAAATGACATACAAACTAATAACATGGCCCATAAAGTGTTGTATGAACCATAGAATCCTTTTGTGTATCGTGACCAAGAGGATGAGACAAAATGGCAAAGTGTTGAAGGGCTGTATGAGTCCAACTATGACCCGTATGTCCATATATGGTTCGTAAGATGGTTCATGATTTTGGGGCAAAAAAATAGTTTCTAGATCTTTGCTTATGAACAACAATATGGGTCATGTTTCTTTGTATGACCCATACTCTGGGCTCTTGTGGTTTGTACTGCCATATTCATCAAGGGACCTTCCTATTCCCTTGAACCCTTAACAGCCTTATCTTAGCCCCACTATGACCCCTCATGCAATTCCAAGCCCCTGTCCCATCAAGTCGAGTGGAAATGATTCCAAGCATCTAAGTTCTAGCACATGTTTATATATGTGTCTGCTGTAAATGATCATATCTCTTAACACACAATGAATTAGATGATGAACGACCTTCCAAATGAAAGCTCTTTGAATTTTCTTTAATTTTACCTCATTCAAAGTTTGGGCCAATAGAGTTATGCCCATTTTAGTGAAGCATTGTTAGGCTACTTGCACATACAATCGACCCGGGCCCTAGATTGATTTATGGCCTGTAAATAGGCTTTTGTATGATCAATTTGGCTAGTTTTAAAAAGGTTATTTTCGTATTTTCCTCACACACTAAGCCCAATGCTATGTCGTTTTGGCTTCTTACATGCCCTATATCAGTTTAATACTCTCCAAATAACCCTATTCCTAAACCACCCTCTAAAACCTAAATCCTAAATCGTCTCAACCTCCCCATAGTACCCCGTTATAGGCAAAAGCTAAGGTTACGGTATTCCTCCATCAAAGCATATGTTTTCTTCCAAAGATCTTTTGATAAGTTATGTGGGTTTGATTTATGAAGCCCTTTCCTTCACAAAGCTTAAGTTTGCAATTCTATTTTGGGTTCAAGTTTTATGCATGTTGTGACGTTTTGGAGAGTTGATTTTATCATGTAGTTTCTGATGGATTCTAAGATATATGAGTATATTAGTATTATTTTATGACTTATGATGCATATTGAGTTAAAATTCATGATTTTCTGGTTAGGAATTTGAAAAAACCATGTTGGGTTGATTTGAATGATTCTAAATGATCACATCCTATTTTATGTATGCATGACATCTATGAACTTCATGTTTATGAGTCTTTAAGAATGGACATTTCATGATTTTTATCTAAGATATATGAAAAATGCATTATGAAAGAAAGAAGGTATCAATCCATGCCTTATAAGA
Organism: Solanum sejunctum; assembly: GCA_025642045.1. Classification (NCBI taxonomy): domain Eukaryota; kingdom Viridiplantae; phylum Streptophyta; class Magnoliopsida; order Solanales; family Solanaceae; genus Solanum; species Solanum sejunctum. The sequence continues at coordinate 8,984 of JAOTQJ010170322.1, read as the reverse complement.
ATCTGAAGGCTTTACATATTAAGAATCAATATTCACATCATGGTTTCACGAGAATACTATAAAATACATTGAAGTCATATGAAAGCTATGTATTATTGAAAGTCTTTTTTATGATGTTATGATTCAGATGTTTATACGTGTCATGACTGTGCTCTTATCTATATATTACTAGGTTTATCGGAGTCAAGAATGAATGAATTAAAGAAACATGAGTACCCACCTAGCTATTTTATGAAACTATGATAACCAATTAGTAGATTAGGATGCTACCCAATAGTAGTGGCTCAGCCAAGATATAGGAGCTATCCTTATGGTAATGATTAATGTTCTAAATTCTTATGGGATGGGTTAGTAGAATACCCCGCCACTATTGATTCCATGATTCATACTTATAATAATTTCATGAGAGTTTTACCTAGCACCGAGTGGAACTTGGGATGAATGTGCAAGATCCCCGTTAGAAGAGAAATGAGACCATTAGCAGAATCCCATTGTCACATAACTACGTGCTACTATAGGAAAAAGGAGTCACCCACTAGTTTAGGTTTATTTCTAAGCCAACTAAGTAGAGGTTGCTCAATAGTAAGATTTAATGGATCCACTTAGGCATCTTAGGTGGTCACCTTGGCAAGTGATCTCCCCGTGACTTTTGGTGTAGGAAAAACATCGGGACTCCATGGTTTAGCTCACATGGTTTATTTAGGTTAAAGGTAGCTCTCACATATGTTCTTGTTCTCCTCATGTTCCCAAGGTGTCCGCTTATGATGATTTATGATGGTTTATTCATACCATGTTCAAAATTATGTTAAAGACCATATAATTTATTGTATCACAAGTTCAAATGGTATTTCTCCTAAGTCTTCAAGTATGAAAGATAGGCTCCATTATGATATCAATGTTCTTTACATAATAAAATGGCTTTTTATGTAAAGTGGTGTATTATTAATCCAAGGATATTAATATTTTAATTTGTTCATAACAATTTATGTTTTCTCAATAGTCTAAGTCAATGTGGCTCATTATGTTTCCAAGTAAGGGTAAGGTCTTTATTACTCGTATGTATTATTTCATTTCTATAGCGATAGTAAAATGTTTAGATGATCACCAGTATGTATGTTCCAAGGTTATATGATTTTTTGATGCACGACTATGTTTATCCATGCATCCTACTAAATTCTTTCTAAAGTTGCCTTTTTATGTTTAAATGGTATTGGCTTGATTATAACTTACCAATGCTCTTGTAAATGTATGATTTTTAACAAGAGACTTAGCATTAATCATTTCATCATTGTTTCCATGTCATGCATTACACACCTACGTACTAGTACACTCAAAGTACTAACACATACTTCTATGCCTACATGATATAATCATGTAGGGACCAACGCTCCTTGATATCCTCCATATGGCTAGCATCAGAGTGTCATAGAGGAAGTTGGTGAGTCATCTAATTTGGCGATGATATCCTAGTGTTATTTTTAGTTAGATGTATTATGATAATTTAGTTTACAGCTATATAATTCCTTTTACTGTTATTGTATTTTGAGAGTGTGCTTGAACATGTCTTAGCCCCCACCAAGTATATGTTAGAGGCATTGTTGGACACATATGCTATGGTTGCATCCAGTTCTTTTAATTTATTATGGTTTAAGCTTGTGGCCCTTGTCCCCATTTCTCCTTAGTTTTCTATATTATATTTATTTCATTGCTTATGAATGTTTAAGATATTTAAGATGGCTTGGATGAGGTGACTCCGGGTATATTATTCACCGTGTGATGACTAGATTGTTAGGTCAGGTCATTACAAGCTTGGTATTAGAGCACGAGATTTTGAAATGGTCCTCATAGTCCAACATACCGCGTCGTGAAATATCTTTCATAGGTGTGAAACACATCACATCAGGAGGCTATGAGGCATTTTGGAGTTGTCTCACATATTTCATGATCCATGTCGTGCCTCAGAGTTGTCCTAAGATTCCCTTTATCTAATGAATTATTCTTTGCACTTTTCTAGATATTACCTCCAAGAAGAATGCCTCAAGTCCTTCCATGTGAGGGAGTTAATCATGCATAGTTTTGGGCCGCTATGACTATGCTGGAACAAGTGTTGGCCAATCAAGCCAACCAGGGTGCTAATATCCCGAATGCTAGGATGAACCCTCCCAAGTTCCATGGATCAAAGGTTGAGGAACATGCTCAAGAATTTGTGGATGAAGTTCACCAAGCTTTGGCCGTTATGGAGGGACTTCAGTAGAAAACTTGGAGTTGGCAACTTTCCTACCTAAAAGAGTGGCTCGTATATGACACACGCAATGGAAAGCTGAGCAGAATGAGGATTGGGGTCATATTTCTTGGGGGGAGTTCAAGGATGCATTCCTAGGTCACTTCTTTCCCTTGGAGTCAAGGGAAGCCAAGATGCAAAAATTTATCAACCTTAAGCAAGGCAATATGAGTGTGACGGAGTATTCCCTCAAAATTTACTCAACTCTCCAAATATGCCCCACCACTGATTATTGACCCTCGTGCTATAATTCATGTTTGGGAAACCCGACGTTCTTGTCCAAGAGTGCCATATTTCTGTGCTTGTAAAAGAAATGTATATTTCAAAGCTAATGACTTAATAGAACAGATTGAGTATGAAAAGATGAGAAAGGGTTTTTGAGAGTCAAAGAGGGCCCGTTTTGATGAGGGTGGATCATTATCTACTAAGACTTTGGAGACTAGGGCAAGAGGGACAAAAAATCCTATCCTACTTATGATAGGTGTGGTAAAATGCATATAATGGAGTTCTTGATAGTACAATAAGGTTTGTTTGAGTATGGTGAGCTAGGACACAAAAGGAGGAATTGCTCGGTAGCTGCTACAAAGGGAAGAGAAAGAACTCTAAATGCCTTACATGGTATGCATATGTTTCTTTGAAAATAGTAATGGTGCAGCTCTATTTTGGGATTAGGTGCAAGTGGTTTCATTGAGGTATTGGAAAAGTGGTAGTTTTCATTTTCATCCCCATGTATCATTTACTAGTTAGACTTGTTATTCATTGGACATGCAAACTCATGGAGTTAGTTTTGATTATAATCTAATGCGCAATCATCAAAATATGTTATGTGTGCATTTAGAATAATGTTGATGTTAATAATTTAAAACTTTGCATGAAAATGATGTTTGGCTTGTGTATTGCATTTGTGATGGATTGTTATATGTTTAGTTCACAATTATCGTGCTAGCTTGATTAACATTCAGGGATGAATGTTCTCAAAGGGAGATATTGTAACGACCCCTAGTTTTGGTGCCTGAGATTGTTGAAAAGTTGACCTAAAAAATGACATGGATTTATTAGATGAGGGCAATGTACGGCCCATTGATGTCGCTCAACCCTGCTACTCAAAGGAAGTAGGGGCGGTCATCATCAGCATATTATCCAACTTTAGAGGTCGAGGTTGAATCCCACAAGGAACAATAAGTCAGTGAATTAGTAGAGCAAGGACCTATGGCTACTAAATATTAACTCGATAGCTAAGTAACAAATAAGAATTCTAACAAAATTAGGGGGAAACTAAACTAATAATTATTCCTAAGAACAACTGGGTAAGGATTGGTCAAGAAAGGGAGCAAGGTTATGGGATATGGGACTCAATCAAAACTTAATCAATACATTACACTTAGCATCCAATTGACCCTATAGGTAGGATAGGTTGCTTGTAATCACTATGGCCTCTTACTCAAGATGCTTAAAGAAATGCTTGACTTGAGCACCAAAAAAGCCAACTCCCAAGACCTTAGTTGTTAAGTCCCTTTTGAGTCTTTCAACTAATAACCCATTACTATCATGCAATCTTCCCACTCAACTACACCTGCTAGAGCAATAATTCAAGAACTTAGCTAGATTCAAGTAGCTACCTCAAATCTAATTCCTATAAGAAGATAAGCATTAACCCATAAATCAATTCAACTAATTAGAGAAATTTGGGAGAAGCCCTCTTGTTTTAGAAAGTAAATCATCAACTAAGCATGAAAGCAAGAGAAATAATCAATACCCATATATAAATCAACAACCAAGATTCAACGAGCTCCACAAATTTAGGATTTAAGAACAAGGAAAGGAAGAGTGTGTGAAAGATAAATACAAGCGAAGCTCACACCCTTTGATGGACTTAAAAATATTTAGACAATTTGCTAAACTAAAATCTTCATGAAGGTGTGTTCTTCTTCTTCAAGAATGTATGAATTTTTCAATCCATTTGATGCTCTCTCTATGTCAATGATGAATGAGGATTACGAGTGTGTGTATATTGTGATTTTGGGGCTGAAAATGGTGAAATTCCAAAACTACCATGATGCTTGTCACTGCAGCATTTAGCAATCGCGCTCAATATTCTGCAACCGTGGAGGTTATGTCTCCATAAGCTCCACATTTGCACCTAGTACTAGTGTATTTGAGCTTCTCTATATGTGATAACTCCCTGATTGCAGGCCAAAAGGATGCGTTCACAGATTGTATCTTCTGCCAGGTACCATTTTGTGCATTTCAGCTCATTTTGGCTCCCATTTAGCTCAATTCTTCAATTCTCCTTACCAAAACCAAATCTAAACCATAAGTACCTATAACATACACAATTAAAACTACAATTAGCCACAAATTATAGGATTAACAACACAAAATTATAAGAAAAGAACAAGAAATGAGTGCATGTCATGCACTAATTAACAACCCCAACTTAAGACTTTGCATGTCCTCGAGCAAAACAAAACCAAACTTGGTAGGCTAGCAATTAAGCATACAATTCCTATTCACTTTTACAACAATAAAAATCATGACTATAACAGTGGTTGGTACCAACAATTAGCAAAAGTCTATGGATGCCTATCAAGTAACTTCTTCACATTTCAAAAAGACTTTTTAAAAAAAAATTCAAAGAACAATTCGGTAGGGATGGCCAAGTGAAAACACAAATTCTCAAAGAGTGACTCAAACTCCTATTCAACTAATATGTTTCACTTGACTCAAACAAAGAGAAGCATATGTCCAATTGAAGTCAATTTGCATTTCCTCACAAAAAGAAAGGAAGTCCCCAAAACACACACAAGTATTTACAATTAACAAGGGACAAGGACTCAAACACTTACACTCAACAAAAGAACATCTTATGTACAATAATGCCACAACATAGGCTTGCCTTCGTTTTCAATCCACACTGGCTTAATTTCACTTAGTGGGAAATCTGAAAGGGCTTTTTAGGTTCTTGTAATGTAGGCTAAGGTAGGGTTGGATACAATTTGGACAATAGTGACTAAGCCTCCTTAAGTCTCATATACAACATTCATTCTTTTTCAATTTTTCCACTTTTTCTTTTTCATATAACATACCAATTCCCATTTAACCCTTCTTTTTCATTTAGGTGCCCTACTTGCAACCATTTTTCAACATATTTGGAGGATTCTTTTCACTCGAGAACTTTTCCTTCATTTTCTTTTCACTATGAAAGTACCATTTTTCTTTTCTTTTCATCCCTCCTCTCACTTTTCATTTTCTTTTTCTTTTCACAAGCTTCCAAGTGGTAGATACCCTTCCTTTTTCTCCTACATCACTACTAACATAGCCTTAAAGCCTCTAGTGTCATAAACTTACAAAACTCAAGGAAGGATAAATGTTCAAGAGAGGGATATCTTTTCAAAAAAAAAAGGTTCAAGGCTTGTAATTATGGTTGTCAATAGAAAGGATTATGCTCAAAAGAGACAGTAGGGATAAAATCAATGCATTTGGTGGCTATTTATGCTAAGTGGACTCAATTTAAAGAAAAAAATGCCTAAGATTATTTTCCAAACCAAAGTCTATCTATTCAAACATTTCAAGACTAACAATTCTAGGTAACACAAGTACAAGATGTCGCCTAAGTTATACCTCCTTTTTAGAGGATAAAGCAATCGCTGTCAAAAAATAGAACCTAACAAAGGTTAGTGTCAAACCCATAGGGAATTCGTAGACTCTAGAGAATTCAATGATTGCAATTCAAGTACTTAACCAACTTACTTCCCCAAATGGGGGGGGGTGTTCACAATAATCAATGAAAAATAAAACTAAACAAACACAAGAGAGAAATCAATATGGAGAGAAAATTGGGTATTGTGTTCCCCATGATTCCCTAACTCAGTATTACCAGATAACCTAACTTATTTCTAGTATGTAGCATGCAGGATGGTAAGTTATGTTGATTACGCCCTTTGGTCAAAAGTGAGAGGTTAATTTCAGCATGCGACTTCTCATATCTCCATAGTGTGATTACTAACCCTTACCTATTAGTCGCAATACAACCTCCCCTTGGCCAAGTTTAGTTTATTAGACAAGAACACATCAATTGAATCCTGTTAATTAATCTTTTTTCCTACTCATTACTACCTTGGTCCGATCAATAACACTAGGTGGGTTAATCTAATGTTGGCGACCATTAGAACACATGCAAAATGCAGAGAGTTAATTAATACAAGCATACACACCATCCAAGAATTATAAATTATCCAGTTTTACTTTGTTAGTTCTTCATGGTTCCTACAATCCTAATTGTGGATTTAGCTACTCCAGCTTTGTGTAGATGCAAGAATTATGGATTGAGAGAACATAACTCAACACTTGTACAATAGAATTACGAACATGCAAATCCAACTTCAATAACAATAACAAGCTTAAGGATGAAATTCCAACAGAAGTGTTCTCAAAGAGTCACCAATGTGATCTTACAATTTTCTCTATCAAATTACTAAGTCCTCTGAGTACTAGGTAAAAACTTATGAAAAGTAAACTAAAAAACCTATTTATAATAAGTTAAATACAATTATTGCATTCCATAGCTTGTAATTGAGGTCTCATACTCCACTACTGGAAATTTGGACTTCAACTCTATGACACCCCTCTATGACTGATAAAATGATTTATGACCCATAACGGGAGTTTCGTCGGATGAACTTTAGAAAGTCCCAATCTCTGATCCTCAAGGTATGAACCATCTTTTGTGACTCGTAAACCTTCTACGGCTCATCTGCATGTTCATAGAATCAACTTCAGAAAATAACCCCTCACTAGAATTATTCACAAAACCACCCTATGACTTATAGAATGATATACGCCCAAAAGGTCTCAATATAGTAAAAAAGTAGCAACTTTTTGCACTTTTTCCCAAAATCAAGGTCAACCTATAATCCTGCTAATATAAACAAAAAAACACATAAAACCAACTCACATCACATTGAGAACATACAAAATTCCAAGTATTAAGCATCAAAAGTGTTGTATATTAGTATCACATCAACACCCTCAACTTAAAATTATTGCTTCTCCTCAAGCGATAGACAATCTATATAGATAACACAGTAACACACAGACCTCAACCCAATGGCATACATCAACATAAATCTCAAACTAAGATACTCATACCAACTTTTCAAAATAGGATCAAATAGCCATCTAGCAAATCAGTACAGACTAGTGCATGTGGAAACACAACTATGACAAGAAAGGTACTATTAACAATCCACAATCACTGAACAAGACTATTGCTAACAATGCAATGCAAGTGTCCTCATAATAAGAAGTACTCTATTTGACATTCAATGATGTTTTCATGTATAAACCTTGGGACTATGCTAAATCACTCACTCTCACAAAAGACATTCATGCGTCATTTCTAATCCATAGGCTTTCCCCTATACCCACGATTAAGACCTTCAACTAATTGGACTAGAATCACTTTTAGGCTTTTAACGTAGGCTTAGGAGGCTTTTGGTATTGTATTTTAGGAGAATAGTGACTAAAGGCCCTCCTTGACATTGTATTTTTCTACACTTTTGCCCTACCAATGTCATTACCCAAGCCTAGGGCCTAGACATGACACGACGAATGAAAAACCTGAAGGGACCCCAAACAAGCCTCTTAGCATATCAATCATACATCATTAGTCATGGAAGAAAAATAAACCACAACAGGAGATATAAATAAACGGAAGCAGGACTAAGGAAAGTCTTTAATAATCATAAAAGCATAAAAGATCAAGCTCATAGCATAAGTACATCATAATATCCAACAACACCTCTAACATGGAATGGAGCAGGGGCCAAGACACTTTTTGGGCTCACCCTCATAAGAATAAGTTTTCAACAAAAAGAAGTCTCAAAATAGCAAGAGTAATGTAGATAGTGTCTCGAAGTTGAGGACTCACCAATGCTTATTCTGAAGTACTGAACTAGCCGAATGGAGAATGATCAAAAGGTGCTCCAGTCCCTACATGGTAATATCATGTAGGCATGTCACCCCCTCGTCAAGGTGACCAAGGCATCTCACCCCCTCGACAAGGTGTGGTATAACTAGATGGATCCACTAAAAATCCATAAGAGAGATCATGTATAACCTATGGTGGCACATAGTTTAGAGACTAAGACTTTATGTAAGGACCCCTTGAATCGGCTCCAATCTTAAGCCTCAACCGGTGATAAGTCTAACCCCACGGAATACTTCATATAATCCTACTTTAGTCATAACATGAATAACTTGTAAGAAACATGATAACATGACTTGAGTAGTTCATAAACATGCTTGACCTCTAATAGTGAGCCTAACATTAACATGTGATAGATAACAATGATACGTGATCCCTTGCTTTAACAAGAATGGCTCACAAGAGGTAAATGTCATGACCCAACCCAGGGGCCGTGAATGGTGCCACTAGGACACCGAGACAAACACTTATACTGAATCTCCACTTACGACAGCTAAGGGATTTCACAAAATTTTTGACAGAGTTTCTTCTATTTTTCTAACCAATCCCACCTGCAAACAGTGAATGCAACAGTACCAGATATAGCCATAACAACAGATATACAAACACATATGCGGGCCGACAAGGACACCGCTGCGGTAGAGCCGCCCAACAAACATATCATACAAACGAGATCAGACCAACATAAATTCCCACACCCACATGTATCCACAGACC
>JAOTQJ010170303.1:0-25481 GCA_025642045.1 Solanum sejunctum | reverse complement strand
ATATGTGTGCATGTATATATATATATATATATATATATATATATATATATATATACCAGTTAAAGATAGCTAGTACAATTAATGATGCAATTTAAATGAGATGTATGTAGGCAATGCTTAGGGTGTAATCACGATTGTCGCAGACCTAGTGTACATATATATCGATCTAAAGCTACCAGATAGAACCCCGGGGCATCGCTGGCCATGTACTAAAATCTCAATGTATGGGATAGAATTACAACTGTCTTTGATGCACACATCCATCGAACTAAAGCTACCAAATATAACTCGAAGGCGCTATTGGCCATGTACTGAAATCTCTCAAGTGTCACAATATCTCAACCTTGACACCTTCGTATTATCAAGGGGTGGAACAAATGCAGTATGAGATGAATTTATGTCAATGCACAAATCAAAGTATGTAGCAACAATATAATAAGAATATCAACAAAGAACCATCATGGAATCAGGGAGAAAGTATCAAGTGTCACAATTGGAACCACAAGTGATCACCATGTCTCAAAGTACCACGCTTTCACTAGTAGCCAAATACATCAATAACATTAGACTTTGCAAGTCCCTACAATATGTATATAAATTTTAGAAATACTCAAATACCATTAATTGCTACAACGTTTCCCAAATAATATCGCAAGTCTCATCTTACCACCATAGTATTTAAAAGAACCTCGAACATCAAACTACATCTCAAGTTGCCAAAATTTTTATAATAAACGCCAATTCCAATATAATCGATATCACATATTCTCTAGATACTATCATAATAATCCAATTACTCATGAGACAATCCACATTTTACAATTATCACATAATCATATATAATAACTCAAATCAAGTCCTAAAAAGGTTAGACGAACCTACCTCGATGCTAAAACCGCACTCAAGCCAAGCTTTTGATCACTCCAAGCCTCAAAACAAGCTTAAAATCAACTAACAGGTACTACATATCAAGAGATGAATGTTGACACTATATTACATGAATTAGACTTAGGGGCAAAATGGTAAAAATTATGGCTAAATTTTGAAGTTCTCAAAATCTGAGAATTGACTAAAAATTATGATTTCATATGAGCACAGGAGTTCATGACTGAAATACCACTAAAATTGAGCTCAGATTGAAGGAGAATTCAACATTTAAAGGTTCCAAAACAAAGATATGAAAATTCCAATTTTAAGTATTCAAAATCATGAAATCCAAGATAATATCAAGAGAAAAGTAATAAAAATTAATTAATTTGATATTAGAAACACTTACCAAAAGTTCTCCAAAAAAAACTTTATCAATTTCACCCCAAGAAAGATTGAAAATGTTAAAATGGACGAAATGGGTGTTTTCTCGAAATAAATAGTTCAAGTATGAAATCTTCTCCCTGAATGCTGATAGACTTCTGCAAACACAAAAGTAAACACATGTCAACACTCCACAAATGCGGAGCTCTACAATCATGGGGGAAAAGGCACAAATGCAGAGAGTAAATTACTCTGCACTAGATATTATCAAACTAGCTCTAGGAAGTTGTCAAAATGTACCCTCGTGGATTGCTTAGAACCTGGGTCATACAAACAAAACTTGTATACCTACCAAAAACAGTGATCTGGGCTCAACAAAATTATCACAATTTGATTTGGAGGTCTCCTTAACCCAATTATCGATAAATCTCACTGAAACTAGTTTAAAACTCAAAAAACAAAAACTGTCATCAAAAACTCCAAAAAATTATAGTGATACTATTTCTAGTGTTAGTTTCGCCATCCAAAACTATTGGAACTATCAAAATTTTAATTAAAGCTTCTAAATTTTCAATGTTTACCAATGTAACACTCGACACTTGCCTAGGAATACCCCCATAATCATAATTCCCTTATATCTCAAATCGGCATATTTAAATAGCCCTCCACATAGCTCAGAAAGATCTTATGATATATTTTTTTTCAATATCTCAAAATTCATAAAGAATTTTGCAAATCTGACTGCATATTCTTGTTTAGAGGCCAAAATAGTGTGGGAAAACAAGTTCCTACAAGGTATACTTTGTCTGTGCCAAAAAATAACTTTTTGTGAAATTTTGCAAAAATAGTAGTTGTGCGCGACGTGAACTTGACATGGACCAGTTCAAAAAATTCTGAAATACGCTCTTTTTCACTCCAACGCAATTGGGTACTAATCATATATCTATATACATGAAAATCCCTCATTGTCTAGCCATTTTGAGTCATAAAAACCAACCAAAAACCTCTCAAAATCCTCTTTAATCTTCATCAATTCTTCATTCATTCTCAAGGTTTTCAAAAAGTCTTGTTGAAATAATAGGAAGCCAAGTCAAGCCCCAAGTCCTTCTCAAGATTCAAGGGACCCAAAACGTATTCAGATCTAAGGATTTCATTCAATCTTCAAGCCTCCAATTGAAGTCTTCTACAAGAAACTCTCCAAAGTCAAGGTATGCAAGTTTTAGCCGTTGGGTTCTTCCACCCTTGGTGCCCTAATCTCCTTTTTACTTAATTTACATTATTTAAAGTTGAATTTTCAAATGGTTTTACTATTATGAACATGTCTATGAACTATGTTAAAGCTATGTAAATTTGAGATTGTTTTGCTACGTTTTGAGCTATAAATAATGGATCTATTATAAGATTTGATGAGGGATGTTGATGTATATTGCGTGAGGGTGTGCATGATATTGATTGATGGTTTTACAATGTATTTTCTTGCATGATTTCAACTCTAAATTACATGGTTTTAAACTAGCATTACACACCTCCTAAATGATAAAATATCCAGATATGGTTTCTTGAGGAGTGAAAGGTCCAAAGCATGAGATATGATATGAATGATTAGGTGATGATGAAATGAGCTTATGTATATGATATACTCTATATAAAGTGTTGCATTAGACCATACCCGATCCGAGGGGACAAGACCTCGGGTAACCATGTTGGGGGTTTATACTCATCAACCATATGAGGGGTTTATACTTCATCACTTTGTCGTTAAGGTGTGGTTACCATCAACCATGTGAGGGGTTTATACCACACAACCACCAAGGGGTTTATACCTTAAACAACTAGCTTGGTGTGTTAGACCATACCTGATCTAGGGGGACAAGAGCCTGGGTAACAATTTTGGGGGTTTATACTCATGAACTATGTGAGGGGTTTATATTGCCTTACTTTGTCGGTAAGGTGTGATTACCATCAACCATGTTAGGGGTTTATACCACACAATCACCAAGGGGTTTATACCTTGAACAACTAGCTTTGTGCATTAGACCATACCCGATCTGGGGGGACAAGAGCTTGGGTAACAATTTTGGGGGTTTATACTTATCAACCATGCAAGGTGTTTATACGTCATCACTGTGTTGGGAAGATGTGATTACCATAAACCATGTGAGGGTTTTGCACCATAGAACCACCAAGGGGTTTATACCTTGAACATCTAGCTTGGTCTCTTCTTTACATATGATATCTTATATGTATATGTTTTACTTTAAGCATGTTTTACTTAAGCATTGATCATATATGCCATATTGTTATATCATGTTTATTGCTTAATATTAAGCATTTTGGTTATGATGCCTAACTATTATTGCATTACATCCTACATACTTAGTACATTCAAGTGTATTAACGCATACTCTATGTCTGCATGATGTTACTATGCAAGGACTGGAGCTCCTAGTGATTCTTATTGTGGCTAGACGGATTGTTCAAGTTAGCCTTTGGTGAGTCCTCCATTCTGGGGACAATGACTATTCTCTTATGTTATGTATTAAGACTGTCTTTCATTTATTGTATACTTATGACCATGAGGGTGAGCCTAGTTGCTTTGTCGATATTGTTGGACAAGTTATGTATTATGTTTGAGCTTTGACTCACCTATGTTATTTAGGCATTAAGAGAGCTCTCTCTCTCTCCCTTAGTCCTAATTCCCCTTGTTCATGTTTCTTATGCTATTTTATATTGCTTTTGCGACCAAGGATGTATAATGATATGCTATGAAGCTTGTTTTAGATTTTCTTCGGGTTCCCTATTCGTCGGTCACATCAATGTGCTAGGCTTGGGTCATGACAGAAATTGTATTAGAGTACTAGTTTGATATCTCCTTGGAGTCTAACACACCACATCGAATAGAGTCCTATTATGGTTGTGAAGCGCGCCATGACTATGAGTAGGAGGCCAAGAGGCATTTTAAAAAATGTTTTCCTTCTTCATATTCTAAGTCATTGTATAGAGTTGTGGTAAGTTTTTTCCCCTAAAGATTGTTCTTTGCTATGCTAGATTATGTCAAACACTAGAGAAAGGCATGCCCAAACTCCCGAGGAGCAACCCAAGAATGTTGAGCTCTAGGATGTCATCACTATGCTTGTCCAAGTGGTTGCCAACCAAGTCCAACAAGGGGCCCAAGCCCCTCTTGCCACTACCCCGGGAGCTAGAGTAAGAGATTTCATGAGCATGAATCCTCCAGTTTTCCTTATGTCCAAGGTGGATGAAGATTGATGTGTTGTCAAAATACAACATATTTGGTGCCTGAAACAAGGGATTTTGTGAGTTCTTAAAGCGACTTTTTAGTGTTTTGATGTGTTTTTGTGTTAATCTTGAAAAAAAGTTAGGTTGGCAAGATTTTGAAGAAAAGTTGAAGATTTTACTAAAGCATAGGCCATACGAGCCCACCTATGAGTAGTAGCTCACTCTACGAGTCATAAGTTATGTTGTAGCAAGAATCAGAGACCAAAAATCATAAATCTGACATCTCATGTGCATTATATTTTGAAGCTATAAGCCTACCTGTGAACCTACCTGCGAGTCATAGGTTGTGTTGTAGACATTTCACCATTACATTTTGAAGCCTTTTTTTGTTCTTTTAAGGAAGTTTATTATTCTCTCTTCGAAAACCCATTTTGGGGATTGCAAATCTTGCCTAGTACTCATTGTTAATCAATCAAGATTGTGAGTTTGCAACTTGTGGTGCTTATTTTCTTTATTTTTATTGGTAAAACTCTCAATTATGTCTATCATGTGAATTTTTGTGTGTTTTACTTTAGCCATAAGTAGCTAAGCACCCACAACTTGGGGTTGTAAGAACCATAGGTAGTTGACTTGAAATAATTTAGTTTTCTTGCATTTCTATGATTGGGGTTTTGCATGTATTATCTATTTCCTATTTATTTATTATTGTTTGGTGGTGGCCAACAAGTAAACCCTGCCTACTATTATGATCCTGACAAAGGTAGTGACAAATAGGAAAAGCAAAGTAGATGATAGAATTTGATTGATGTGTTCTTGTCTAATCAACTAAATCTGACTAAGAGGAGGTTGACTGGGACTATTGGTAACGGTTAGTTGGCACGCCATGGTGGCCGACCAAGCACCATGGTGAAATTTGACCTTTACTTTCACAAAAGTACTGGAAGAACCTAAGTTACTATCTTGCATGCGAATCACCAATTGTAATTATGTATCTAGGATAATCAAGTCGACGAACCATGGGGAACACATTCCCCGAGTTGTTCCAAAAATTGAGTATTTCCTTGCCTTATAGTTAGTGTTTGTTTTAGTTTGTTTTTGAATCACAACCCCCCTCCTATTTAGAGATTATAGTCATAAATACTAGAAATGATTAGTAGTAAAGTATTATAGTCAAACCCTATATTCCCTGTGGATTCAACCCTAACCTTGGTTGGGTTAATTACTGATTGCAATCTCTTTCTTATTAGAGCATGAACATCATAAAAAAAATTATGGTGCCTTTGTCAGGGAATACGACTATGTTTTGATTAAATTTCACTATTAGTTAGTTCTAGTTTTAATTTCTAGAGTCTCATGTACTTTACCTTTTTTGTTTGTTTTTGTTAGCGATTCTAGGTTCAAGTCGACTAGTAGTATAACTGAGTAAAAGCTTTACATTGTAAGCGACTTGTTTGAAACTTTGCAGAGGTGCACCCTATTTTAAGGGCAAGGGTCCGAAGATCTCCAAATTCATTTACAAAATTTCACCTAAATGATAAGGGAGGTCCTTAGGACAAGTCATCCTGCTTGGGAGGCCATGACTCTTCAGGTTTTTCCCATGACCCTCCTTAATGAAGTTGTAGAATGGTCGTCAATCCTTCTACTTGATGTTTGCACAAACTGGGGGGAAGTACAGAGTGTCTTCCTCATGAATTTCTATAAGGAATCCAACAAGAAAAAGCTACAGAATAATATCTGTAACTTCAAAAGAATGCCAGGAGAATATTTGGAAGTGGTTTGGAAGAGATACAAGTTGTGCTTGGCAGCAAATCTGAACAATGTTCTTATGGATGAGGAAATGGCAACCAGCTTGTACCGAGCACTAACCTTCGAACAACAAAGGCAGGCTGACTCATTGTTTGAACAAAACTGTTGGGAGTTTGTAAGATGACCATTTTATGAAATCATTGACATTATGGACAATCTATCCAGAATTGCCCAAGTCTACCAACCCCTTCAAGGGCAAGCTAGCCTAACTACTAGTGCATCTACTGGAGCCTCTAGTAAATCTAAAAGCAAAAATATTGCACATTGGACGAAGTTACCCCACCAGCATTGTATCACTGATAAGCTGACCTTGATTGAGCATATGCTTGAACAAGTCCTAACCAAGGTGAATGAGCAAGATGCCTTTATCAGTGAGATAAAGTTTGATATCCTCAAATGTAACTACAAAGTGGAACAACAAACTATATCAAAGCAAAGTCTGAGTGATAGGACTGAGCAGCTCATTAAGCAACTAGATGTAGTATAAGATGAACAAAGGAAAAGTAGAAGAAGTAGTGATGGAGCTCATGGAGAAGTCTAATTATATATGATGGAAAAGTCGAGCCATGACGTTAAACAAGGCGCTTCTTAGGAGGTTATTTTATTTTGGGACATTTTATCGCATTTGAATTGTTATTTAGTAAGTTAATATTGTGTTATGATTGTGGAGACTTTGAACTAGTTGTATCAATTGGCATTTTGGTGTAATTTAGGTAATAGGTTATAGGAACAAATCAAGAACTGAAGAATCGAAAAATTAAGTTTAGATGCAACTCATATGAGTAGGACTACAAGACATAGTAAATGTTATGACTCATAGTCATGCCTCATAGAGGGAAACAGTGAGTAACAGAAGCTGGCACACACATTATGAGCCAACCTTACAATTCATAGGGCCTCCTACGAGTCATAAGTGGGGTTTGTAGTGTTCAAGTATGAAGTTGAAATTTTTAAGTGTTCAGTATACTACAAGATAAGGACCTATGACTCGTATGATGTCATACGACTCATAGTCAGGGTCTTATAAGACCAATCTATAGAATTTCAAAGGGTGAACCATTTTGAATGTTAAGAGACCAGCGTCTCTTGGCTCTTCATGTCCCTTCATGAAGTGTTCCCTTTTCATGTATAACTCCTCCCATCATCCCTTTTCTCTATTTTATTCATCTTTACATCTTTCACCTACTAAAATTCCCCAGCAAGTGAGTGTCCACCACAAACTATCCTAGTTTTTCTTCTCACCATGTATTCACACATTCATCTGGTAAGTTCTCATGGCTAAATTCAGTTTATTTTTGAAAGATCCTTGTCCAGTAAGTTCTCATGGTTAAATTTAGTTTAAGGCCTCAGGATTATGCTTAGTATAACTATGAAATAGTGACTGTTATAGTAAGAAGAATGCGGTATACAATTGTTTATGTCTTTATTATTGGTCAAGTCTTAAATCCTACCATTGTTTGGTGGTTTCGATATTTAACATTATGACCATGTGCTTTTATAGTGTATTTTAAGAATCATAATGAAGATTATGTAGGATTAAAATTGTTAGGTTGAGAGGTGTTGTATTTTATTTTCTGTGTGCATTGATGTTGATAATTTTAGAGGGATTTTGAACTGTTAAGGAGAAATTCATATTTTGTTTTGACATACTTGGTAATGAATGGTAATTATTTTTGCCATTATATCACCTATGCTTTTGAATTTGTAACCTCTAATGCCTTTTTGATTTGTTGTTAGTTTCTGAGGAAAGGTTAGAGATACCCAATGGGCTCTCTGTTTTCTGCTACGAGGACCCACTATGAGTCATAGGTCTCTCTATAGTGGTCCTCCGTAGAAGGCAACAGTCATCCATGGTGTGTTAACCCTTTCCACATGAGATTTTCCTATTACTCATAATATCTGTTATGAGTCGTAATAGTGGTCTCTTGTCCCAAATATGAATTTTCAAAGTGTCTCTGGAAGGATATATGAGTTAGGACAACAACTCTTAGGTAACGTTATGAGTCGTACCTGTATCTCATATCTGCAGCCCTGAAATTGGCTCAGTTTTACTTAAGATATTTTATGTTAATTGTTTGATTATTTTGTGTGTTATCTTATTGGAACAAGATGTCATGTTACTTATGCTTTAGTGTATAATGGTTTTGCAGAGAAGATTTCTCCAAGAGGGCGAAGAGTTGTTGCCCATCCCCAGGACACCAACTGAGGGATGACACATCTGAGGATGAGTACTCAACGAAAAAAATGAATGTGCACCTTGACCCTAAGGCTAACGTACCCCTAACATGATCATAATCAACCAGAGTACCGAGAGTAGTGGATAGCTCCTCCCAGTCTAGTAAGAAGGATGAAGATGATGGGTCAGATGATAATGACTCCATTTCTGACTCTAGTTCTCTTGAAGTGTCCTAGACTTACCCAGAAGAGACTACTCCTCTACAACTGGTTGACTCTGCCTACACTGTCACCTCCACCGATCCACAAAACACAAGATGGTGTGTTCTTGGAATGAAAGAGATCTATGATAATGGATTAGAACTTAAGAGTCAAGGGAGGCTAGTACAGAGATTTCACAAGGAGGAAAGGTTAAAAGACTCAGGGCTGAAAAGCGTGCTAGGGTTAGAAGTTGATATTGACCACCATGGATTAGGATGGTTATCAAAAATGCTGGGGAAGTACGGTCCTTACCTGGTTCGGGAATTCTATGCCTCTTACTATGCTATTGTACATGGATACTTTCCAAGGCTCATGAATCCTATTGATGCACCACAGTTGAGTAAAGTCATGGTCAAATGGTGAGATAATCGACATCTTAGTAGAAACTATTCGAACGACGCAATTCGGACTGAACTATAGAGCCTCAAACTTCACAGCATAATATGACCATAGGATGGAAAACATGAGGAAAGCAATTAATCAGAATGATGTCAAGCTGAAAATAGAGATATTGAGGTGGATTGAAGCCAAATTTGTAAGGGAGGCGTTGAGTCGAAATGGGTTACAGACAATGCTAAAAATATTCTAAAAGCTCATCTCTCATTTAGGGCAATGTTTTGCTAGTTTATTATCCGAATGCGCATGAAGCCCATGTTCATGGATAATGTAATCATATTAGAGTGACCTGTGTAGTTAGCGAGCATCTTGGTAGGGTATGAACTTTATTGGGCTCGCATTTTGGTAGAATAGATCCACGAGTCAATGATTTGCACTCATCAAGCATTGCCATTACCCATTTTGATTCATAGATAATGCAAGGAAGTGTGTGTGATGGTTTTTCTTCACTTGGACCCTTATGTAGAGGCTTTGCGTACGACGGACCCTTGCGTAATCAAGGTTGATGAAAAAACTATCGCCCTACAAAGAGCTATCACACCTCTTATGCCAGAGCCATTCTTGGTAGAGCCTCAAATTCTAGGTTCACCTCCAGTTACTACCGGCACTACTCTGACTACTACAAAACCCAAACCTGTGGTGGAGATAGAGTCCACACCATCCTCCAGCAATTCGGCACTAGCAACATCTACTTTACAGGTTGACCCTCTTTTCTTTGTTGTTGCATTTCAATCTTTATTACGCAGGGTGATTGTAGTAAAAGGTAGGCTAAGTGAGTTGACACACAGGTCTTGCCATTGATTGAGCAGACCATTCAGGACTCTAAGGAGAGGGTGAAGACATTCACCCTAGATGTAGTTGATGAGAGAGTTCGAGGACTGGATGCCTCGGACAATGCATTTGAGGCTAGAGTCTGCAAGAGTCTTGAGGGAGCTAGGCCAATCGATATGAGCACAGTTACTGAGGAGTTGGCCAAATTAAAGACCGACTTACTACAGATGTTGGCAGCCCTTGTTTCAGCCCTAAAGGTAGCACTGGTAGATGATGAAGCCTTTGATTAGCTCACTGACCGTCCATACACCCTAGGAAAGAGGGCCCTCGAGCATGTTAACCCAGAGCTTACCCTAAAGAAGCCAAGATAGGAGGAGGAGCCCATACATGAAGAGGTGGTGGAGGAGTTGCTTTTTGTTGGTGGTTATTTAGAGAGAGAGAGAGAGAGCATAACATACTCCACTTCGATAGGGTACTTTCGTTCATTATAGCAGAGTAGGAGGGACAACCTCAAGATCTCATAGACCAGTTAGAGAATGGTGCTTGACGCACCATGATGTTTGATTTTTTTTTACCCCAGTGCTGATTTTGCCATATTGGATACTTTGTTTTCTTTTCAGACAATTTTCTTTAGTGTGCTGGTTTTTGGTTTTGTTTAAATATATTTATGTTTGATAGTATTTTTACTTCTGCTTTGGATGTTTATTTTTTATTTTTTAATGAATGTATGTATATTTCTTTATTATCGTGTTTTAATTTTGTTCTTGTCTTTACTTTGAGGACAAAGTATCATGTTTTGGTAGGGTGGTGGAAGTTATGAATTAAGGGGAATTCTGAGTAGCCTTATCCATAACTTCCTCTATTTTTGATCCCAAGGTTTTCTTGCCGTGTTTCTTTTTTCTTGTGGATGTTTATTTTTCTGTTGAACTTGCATGTTTTAGGAAGTATAGATAATTTATACATGTATATTAATATTATTTGTTGTTTTATATATAGTTCTTAACTGTTCTTTAAACTTTTGACAAAAAATTGGGTACCCTCAAAATTTTTGAGGTTGTGATTATTGATGCATTCATACATTTTTGAGTATATGGCAATGTTTGTTATTATATTGTTAAGGTAAGATGAGACCGGAAATTAGCCTATACTTGATTGTGGATGCAAATGTCATGTGTATTGTGAGTGTATTTTGCTACATTCATGCATCCTATATATACTCATAACTTGCCTTGTTACTTTAAGATTGATTTAGGTGATGTGGTGGAGATGGAAATGATCTTAGGCTCTTATTCTTTGAGCAAAATCACTTTTAGCCTAAATGACACACTAAATAAGTTAGTGAATCTCTTGTCCCAATTTTTTGAGCTTCTCATGCATCCATTGTTTCTTGACACTATGCTGACTTAACCTTATTTGATGAAGCGCCTTGAAATTGGCCATGGTCTATCCTTGAACATGTGAACATTGATTGAAGCCAAAGACCTAAGTTGAGGGTTGCTGCAGTTGGTGGCCTTGATTTGAGGCGTAGATATTGTGAACTTCATCTGAGGCTAAAATCCTAAGTTGAGGATGACCCTTACTGTGGTAAAGTAATGCTAGTAAGATGGTTAGTTGGAAAATCAAGAAAGAAATAAAAAAAGAATGAATCGAGTGAAGAAAAAGAAGAAAAAGTGCCTTAAATAGAGAAAAAGGATAAAAAATGAGTTTGAAATTAAGGCACAACTGAAAAAGAGACAAAGAATTCAAGAAATATTCAAAACAGGAGAATAAAGGTGGATTGATTTTAAAGGGTTGGATTATGATAGCAAAAATTGTTGGTAATCATGGTTCAAAAAAGCTTTAGTCACTATTTGCCAAAAGTACCATACCAAAGCACCCAGAACCTATGATACAAGCCTATAAGTCCTAAAGTGATCAAACTTCACTTTATCACCAAGCCAGAAGATGAGTATAGAGGCAAGCATATGGTGTTAGTCAGTATGCTTGAATTTCAATTGTGAGAGTGAGCATGATACCTCAGTTCCCAAAATCTAAATGCTTTTGAGTAAGTGTGAGGGACTTCTTTTCTAGTGAGGGCATTTGCACTACATGAGTAGCATATGGATATACCAACGATTATGGATAGGTGATGCTCCTTAGCTTATCATAGTTAGATTGTGAGGTATCTCATTATGTACTTGTTTGCTCAATCACTTTGCAATCCTATTTTGAAAATAGGGTTTGGGTAACTAAATCAGAGGAGTTGATATATACGTCATTAGTTTAGTTGCTATGTATTTCTCTTTTTCTGTGTAGATTGATTCATCACTTGAGGACAAGCAACAATTCTAAGTTGAGGATATTGATGTCCTGTCAAAATGCAACACATTTGATGCCTGAAACAACAAATTTTGTGAGTTCTTAAAGAGACTTTTTAGTGTTTTGATGTGTGTTTGTGTTAATCTTCCAGAAAAGTTAGGTTGGTATGATTCTGAAGAAAAGTTATAGATATTGCTGAAGCATATGACATACAAGCCTACCTATGAGTCATAGCTCACTCTACGAGTTATAGGTTGTGTCATAGCAATAATTAGAGACAAAAAATTAGAAATTTGGCAAGTGAAGGTCACCCCTACATGTCCAGCCTACGAGTCAAAAGACACACTATGGCTCATATAGGTGGACTCATAGCAAGAATCAGAGGGCTAAAATATTGGACCAAAAACTGAAGACCAAGTCTACGAGACAAACATATGAGTCGTAGCCCAAGAAACAACTCATACCTATTTAGTTGAAGATGCTAAGAGCCTGATACAAGACCCCAACTATGACTCGTAGGTCATCCTATGAGTCGTAACTGCGAGACTTATCAACTGTCAGTTGTCTTTTCTATGTAAATTCTAGGGCTATTTTGTAAATACTATATATATCTTAAGTTAGGTTTTTGAGAGTAAGTTCGATTAGTAGAGATTTCACCATTACCTTTTGAAGCTTTTCTTAGTTTTTTAGGGTAGTTTATTGTTCTCTCTTGGAAAACCCAATTTTGGGGATTGCAAATCTTGTCTTATACTCATTGTTGATTAATTAAGCTTGTGAGTTTGCAACTTATGGTGCTTATTTTCTTCATTGTTATTGGTAAAATTCTCAACTATGTCTATCATGTTCATTTTTGTGTGTTTTGCTTTAGCCATGAGTAGCTAAGCTTCCACAACATGGGGTTATAGGAACCATGGGTAATTGACTTTAAATAACCCAGTGTTCTTGCATTTCTATAATTAGATTTTTGCATGGATTACTATCTCCCTTTATTTTTATTGTTATTTGGTGGTGTCCAACACCAAACCCTACCTACTATCACGATCCCAACAAATTTGTGAGGATTAGGAAAAGGGAAGTAGATGATAGAATTCGATTAATGTGTTCTCATCTAATTAACCAAACCTGACTAAGGGGAGGTTGACTGGGACTATTGGTAACAGTTAGTTGGCACGCCATGGTGGCTGACCAAGCGCCATGGTGAAATTCAACCCTCACCATCACAAGAGGGATGGAAGAACCTAAGTTACCATCCTGCATACAGATAACCAATTATAGTTATGTATCTAGGGTAATCAAGTTGATGAACCATGGGAAACACAATCCTTGAGTTTTTCCCAAAATTGAGTGCTTCCTTGCGTTATAATTATTCTTTGTTTTAGTTTATTTTTGAATCACAAAACCCCCCCTTTAGGGATTGTAGCATAAATGGTAGAAATGATTAGTAGTGGAGTCTTGTTGTCAAACCTTGTATTTCTTGCGAATTCGACCCTAACTTCATTTAGGTTAATTATTGATTGCAACCGCTTTCTTATTGGAGCATGAATATCATCAAAGATCCATAAGAGTTCATTGTTGAGGTCTATAAAATTGTGAACATATATATGTTAGGCCGAATAAAAATCCGGAGTTGGCAGCATACCAACTCAGGGGGTAACCCAAATTTGGTATGAGCAATGGAAAGGTGAGAATGATAATGGCTATATGGTGCTTTGGGAAGAACTCAAATTGGCCTTCGTTAATCAATTTTTCCCTCTTGAGCTTAGGGAAGCAAAGATGGTGGAGTTTATAAACTTTGAGCAAGGTGTTATGGGTGTGAGGGAGTATGCCCTCAAATTTAATCAATTTTCAAAGTATTTTTCCTCACTTGGTGGCCAATCCTAGGTCCAGGATGAATAAGTTTGTTATGGGGGTTCCTCACTTGGTAAGTGAAGAGTGCCGATCCGCTTTGCTAGTTAGTGATATGGACTTATCTCGGTTGATGACTTATGCCGAGCAAATGGAGTAAGAAAAGTTAAGAAAGATAAAGTGTTATGAGGACAAGAGGGCCTGTTTTGAAGGTAGGTTTGAAACGTGTACTAGACATCATCAAAGCCAAGGGCCTCCTCATACTACTAATAGGAGGTTTGCCAATAACTTCCCTAGGCCTCAAGGTATTTGTAGCGTGGTTCCTAATAATGTGTGTCCTAGATGTGGAAAGAATCATAAGGGTCCATGTTTGAGGGGTTCCAATGCATATTTTGAATGTGAGGAGCTTGGTCGCAAGTGGGTGGATTGCCCAAGAATTTGTGGCAAGTTCTAGGGTGCCAATGCGGTTCCATTGGGTAGAGATGGTCCTCAAGGTGGTGCCCCAAGGCACAACCGATTTAATGCTCTACATAGGAGGCAAGGGGTTAGTGAGGTCCCCATTATTATTATCGGTATGTTGAAAATCTTTGATCTTGATGTATATGCTTTGATTGATCCAGGTACCACCCTTTCCTTTGTTACCCCTTTATTGTGAAAAAGTTTCATGTTGTGTCGGAGTTGTTGCATGAGTCGTATGAGGTGTCTACTCCTATTGGTGCATCTATTATTGCTAGGAGGGTGTATAGAAATTGTCTGGTTTGCATCTTGCATAAAATCTTACCTTGTGATCTTTTTGAATTAGGTATGGTTGATTGTGATTTTATTCTTAGGATGGATCAATTGCATGCATGTTATGCTTCTCTTGATTGTACAACCCATAGGGTCAAATTTCAATTTCCAAATGCACCCGTCCTTGAGTGGGAAAGTCATGATGTGGTAGTGAAAGGTAGTTCATCTCATGCATTAAAGCCCATAGGTTGATCTTCAAGGGGTGTTTGTATCATCCTGTGAGTGTTAAAGATATGGAGTCCAAAGTCCCTTCCATAGAGTCGGTTCTGGTTGTAAGTGAGTTTCTTGATGTCTTCCAAAATGACCTTCCTTGTGTTCCTCCCGAAAGGGAGATAGATTTTGGCATAGATCTCCTTTCGGACACTCAACCTATCTCTATTCCCCCTTACTGTATGGCTCCAGTGGAGTTGAAGGAGTTAAAGGAACAATTGAAAAATTTGTTAGAGAAGGGATTTATTAGACCTAGCCAATCACCTTGGGGTGCACCAGTATTTTTTGTAAAGAAGAACGATAGGTCACTTAGAATGTGCATTGACTATTGATAACTCAATAAGGTTACTATAAAGATCAACTCAAGGATTGATGACTTGTTTGACCAATTGCAAGGGGCTAGCTTTTTCTCTAAGATTGATCTTTGGTCCGGGTGCCATCAAGTGAGGGTGAGTGACCGTGATATTCCCAAGACAGCCTTCCAAACTAGATATGGGCATTATGAATTTGTGGTGATGTCCTTTAGGTTGACTAATGCACCGGCCGTCTTCATGGACCTAATGAATAGGGTCTTCAAACCCTACCTTGATTCCTTTGTCGTGCTCTTCATTGATGATATTTTGATCTATTCACATAGATTGGAGGAGCATATAGGCCATTTTAGAGTTGTGTTGCAAAGATTGAGGGAGGAGAGATTGTATGCTAAATATGACAAGCGTGAGTTTTGGTTGAAGGAGGTTGCATTCTTTGATCACGTGTTATTGGGGGATGGTATTAAGGTTGATCCTAAGAAGACCGATGTGATTAGAAATTGGCCTAGATCATTGACCCCATTAGATATTCAAAGTTTCTTGGGCCTTGGACGTTACTATAGAGCATTTGTGGATGGGTTCTCCTCCATAGCTTTCCCTAAGATAAAATTGACTCAAAAGAAAGTTAAGTTTGTGTGGATCGATTAATGTGAGAAGGGCTTCAAAACATTCAATGATAGACTTGTGTCCACTCCTATATTATTACTACAATATGGGCTTGAGAGTTTTGTTGTGTACATGATGCATCTAGAGTTGGTTTGAGTTGTGTGCTAATGCAAAATGATAAGGTCATAAAGTATGCTTCTAGGCAACTTAAAGTACGTGGAAAGAGCGATCTTGAATTGGCGGCTGGTATGTTTGCATTAAAGATTTGGCATTATTATTTTTATGGGGTGCATGATAATGTCTTCACCGATCATAAGAGCCTCCAATATGTCTTCACACAAAAAGATCTCAACTTGAGACAAAGAAGGTGTCTAGAACTTCTTAAGCAGTATGACATGAGTGTGCATTATCATCCGGGTAAGGCAAATGTTGTGGCAGATGCTTTGAGTCGACTATATATTGATGGTGGTGATAGTCTGGCTAGGAAGGTGCATAGGTTGTCTAGACTACGGGTGAGGTTGGAAGATGTGGGTAATGGTGTGGTTGTTGTTAATGGTTCTAAATCTTCTTTGGTTGATGAGGCGATAGCAAAACAAGACCTAGACTCTTCCTTGCTTCAATTGAAGGCCTTAGTAAAAGATGGCAAAATAGAGGTTTTCTCCCAAAGGGGTGATGGGGCCCTTAGATACCAAGGTAGGTTATGTGTGCCATGTGTCGATGGTTTGAGGGAGAGAATTCTTGATAAGTTCCATAACTCTTCTTATTCTATCCACCCTAGTTCTACCAAAATGTATAGAGACTTCATGGATGTGTATTGGTAGGGAGGCATGAAGAGGGACATTGCTAAATTTATTTCTAGGTGTCATGGTTGTCAATAAGTCAAAGCTAAACATCAAAAGACGGGTGGCCTAACTAAAGACATAGATATTCCTACTTGGAAGTGGGAGGTGATTAATATGGATTTTGTGGTTGGGTTTCCCAAGACTAGTAAAACTTTTGATTCCGTATGGGTGGCAGTTGATAGGATGATGAAATCGACTCACTTCCTACTGGTTAAGACTACATATGGGGCTAAAGAGTATGCAAGGTTGTATATCGATGAGATAGTGAGGTATCATATGATTCCTTTATCCATCATATCGGATCGGGGTGTACAATTCACTTTGCATTTTTAGAGGTCTTTTCAAATGGGTCTTCATACTAAATTTCACATTAGTATGGCCTTCCACCCTCAAACGAATGGTCAAACCAAAAGGATAATACAAACACTTTAAGATATGCTTAGGGCTTGTGTCTTGGAGCTTAAAGGTAGTTGGGATGACCATCTTCCATTGATAGAGTTTGCCTATAACAATTGCTATCTCTCTAGCATCGATATGGCTCCTTGTGAGGTTCTTTATGATAAATGTTGTAGATCACTAGTGGGTTGGTTTGAGGTTAGAGAGGTGGCTTTGTTGGGACTGGATCTGGTTATGGAGGCTCTTGAGAAGGTTAAGATTATTAGGGAAAGATTGAGAACATCCCAAAATCATCAATAATCCTATGCCGATGTAAGAAGGAGGGACCTAGAATTTTAAGTGGGCGATTAGGTTTATTTGAAAGTTTCGCCAATGAAAGGTGTGGTTCCTTTTGGTAAAAAAGCAAAGATAAGTCCAAGGTAAGTTGTTCTTTATGAGGTCTTAAAGAAGGTTGCGAAAGTCGCTTATGAGTTGAAGTTGCCTAGTGAAACAAACTTGGTTCATCCGGTGTTTCATGTCTCTATGTTGAGAAAATGTGTTTGTGATCCTAATGCTATTTGGCCTCTCGATGTTGTGGGAGTTGTTTAGGATAACTTCACTTATGAGGATGTTCCATTTTAGATCTTGTATAGGCAGGTAAAGAGATTGAGGAACAAAGAGGTAATATCCGTTAAGGTTCTTTGGAGGAACCAACATGTTGAAAGTGCTACTTAGGAGGCTGACACGGATATGCAAAAGCAATATAGTTATCTTTTCCACACCACTCAAGCCTAAGGTACTAATCTTAAGTCCCATATATGATTTCAACTATTACATTTCAGCCCCTATGTCATTCATGTTTTAAGTTGGTAAACTTATGATGATTTTACACTTATTTTGAGATTTTGAAAATGGTATTTTACATGTTATGTTACATTCTTGTAGGGACTGATTTGTTTATGATCATTCTTTCCTTGTACATCTCTTTTACATTCGGGGACGAATGTTTCCAAGGGGGAGATATTGAAACGACCCCAAAACATTTCCCAAAACGTGCCTTAGAATGCCTGGAATTTTAATTTTCATATATCTTAAAATCCGTTCGTTATTTTAAAAATTCGACTTCATATTTGTTATCAAGTGGTCAAAAAATTAAGTGAAAAAGGGTCTAACATCAATTTAAGAGCAAAATATTAGCAATTATAAAATTTTAACTGATGAATTCCAGTGAGGTTTACGCATTTTCTCCACGATGTGCCAAGGGTGCACTTTAGTGTAATTCCTTCTCCGAGACGTGGAGAGGTGTATTTTTCCTGATGGTGTTTTTCTGTGCGGTCCAAAATATTCTATGTGTTGGGTCCAAGTTTCTGAAATGTGTTTTTATCTATACTTAGCCAAATTTTACCCTTATATCATCCAAAACATTTCCCAATGCTCACCAAGACAGTTAGCCATATTTTTGTTCCAAAATTCAAGACTAAACACCCTCATCCGAAATTAAGGATTCTCTTCAAGATTCAAGCCTAATTTGACATTCCAAAGCTAATGAAATCGAAAGATTTTCGTTCTGACACCTGAAACATAGAATGGTGCAAAAATACACCTTTTCAACAACTTAAGCTCCAAAAATGTCAAAACTCATATTTTCCCACTTTTAAAATTGAAGATCTCAGTTTGATAAACACATATTGTTTAAAATAGGTCACAAACAACTTACGAATAGGCAAAATAGTAATTTTTATTGATAAGTTAAAAAATGACTGACAAGGTCATTACATCATTCACCACAAAAAACAATGTTTGTCCTCAAACATAAGAGAAAAAAAGTTACCTAAAGCCAAAAGGCTAGGATATCTGGCCCGCATGTCTGACTCCAACTCGTAAGTAGCCTCCTCAACAGGATGGTGTCACCACTGAACATTCACTAAAAGTATGTCCTTGGTCCTCAACCTCTAGGCATGTCTATCCAAAATAGTTACTGGCTCCTCCTCATATGACAAGTTTGAACCTAACTCAATTGAACCATAGGAAATCACATGTGACTCATCTGGAATGTATTGACGGAACATAGTGACATGTAATACAAGATGAACTATTATCATACTCAATGGCAATACTAACTCATAAGCAACCTCACCCACCCTCCTCAAAATCTCAAATGGGCCAATAAACCTAGGGCTGAGCTTGCCCTTCTTTACAAATATCATTACACCATTTATGGGTGATACATTTAGCCATATACTATCTCTAACCATAAACTCTAGAGGTCTATTCTTTTTGTCAGTATAACTCTTCTGGCCGCTCTGGGTTGTTAACAACCTAATTTTATCAACCAAATCTGATCTATTTCATCCTTAAGAAAATAAACACCCAAAGAATTAGTTAAACCTGAATCAAACCATCCGATGGATGACCTACAACTATGACCACACAATACCTCAAACCATGTCATTTGAATGCTAAAATGATAACTGTTATTGTAAGCAGACACTGCCAAAGGAAAATACTGATCCTATCGGGCCCCAAAATCAATCACACATGCTCGAAGCATATCCTCGAACACCTGAATAGTGTGCTTGGATTCTCTATCAGTCTGAGGGTGGAAAGTTGAATTCAAATACAATCGAGTACCCAAACCATGTTATAGAGCCTTTCAAAAATTAGAAGTAAACAAAGATCCGCTTTCAGATAATATAGACACCAGCACCTTGTGCACTCTAAGAATATCTTATATATATAACCTAGCCAATTGCTCCACGTAGTAGCTAGTCATCACAGTAGGGAGTGAGCTGACATAGTCAGTCAATCAATAATCACCCAAACTGAATCAAACATACCCAAGGCCATGGGAGGTCTAGCAACCAAATCTATAGTAATACGCTCCCATGTCCACTCGGGAATGGGCATCCTTTGCATTGAACCTCTAGTCTTTTGGTGCTTATATTTGACCTATTGATAGTTTAAGCACTTTGCCACAACTCAGCAATGTCTCTCCTAATCCCATACCATCAATAGTGTTGTTTCAAATCATGATACATCATTGCCACACTAGGATGGATAGAATATCTAGCACAATGAGCCTCCTCCAATATCAATCTCACCCAATCTCCTACCTTAGGAACACAAACTTGACAATTAATCCTCAAAACACCCTCAAAATCAATAGTAGCTTCTTTTGTTTCACCCATAAACACCTTATCATGAATCAATCAAAAATTAGCATCATCAAACTGGTGAGCACATATCTGATCAAGTAATGAAGACCTAGCCTCCACAAAGGCTAAAATACTCTAAAGAGGTAAGACATCCACCCAATAGTTGTCAAAGAAGTGAATGAACCTATAAAGCTAAGGGTCTCTCTTCCCTTCTCAAGAGTATCGAACTCCCCATACTAGATGCCTAATGACTCAGGAGATCTGCCACCACATTCATCTTACCCAGGAGATATGGAATAATGACGTTATATTCTTTTAATAACTCCACCCACTGATGTTGTCTCATGTTCAAATTAGGTTGAAAAAGATATAATTGAGACTCCGGTGATCAGCAAATATCTTACAATACACCCTATAGAGATAATACCTCTACAACTTCAATACAAACACCACCACATCTAGCTCTAAATCACAGGTAGGGTAGTTTTTCTCATGCCCCTTCAGCTTCCTAGATGCATATGCTATCACTCTCCCTTTTTGTATCAATACTCCACCTAAACCCACTCCAGAAGCATCACAATATACTACAAAAGGTACTTTCTCCTCTCGCAAAGCAAGAATAGGTGTTGAGGTCAATAAATCTTTAAGCTTTTTAAAGCTCATATCACAATCCTCTGACCACTAAAAAGCCACATCCTTTTGAGTAAGTTTAGCTAATACGGCTGCAATAGAAGAAAATCCTTGCACAAAACACCAATAGTACCCCGCTAAACAAATAAAACTCTAAATCACTATCACAGATGACGGCCTAGCCCAATCACAAACTGCTGCTAGTTGGTCAGATCTACTATACATCCATCTTTTGTCACCACATGCCCATGGAAAGCTACAGACTCAAGCTAGAACTCACACTTTGAAAATATGGCATATAACTTCTCCTCTCTCAACCTCTAAGTACGATCCTCATATGCTACATTTGGTCAAACTCACTCTTAGAGTAAACCAACATGTCATAAATAAATAATCACAAATATATCCAAATAAGGCTTGAACACTCTGTTTATCAATTCCGTGAAAGCAACGAGATAAGTAGTAAAGTTGAAGAAATAACCATAAATTCATACTGGCCATAATGGATTCTGAAGGCTGTCTTTGGGATGTTAAACTTCCAAAATCAAAACTAGTGATATCCAGAAATCAAATAAATCATGGAAAACACCGAAGCAACCTGCAACTTGTCGAATAGATCATCAACACAAGGCAAAGGATACTTGTTCTCGATGGTCACTTTGTTCAATTGATGATAATCAATACACATTCATAAAGTTCTATCCTTCTTCTTCATAAATAAGATAGGAGCACCCCAAGGCGATTCACTCGGGCAGATGAACCCCTTCTCTAACAAATCTTATAACTGCTTCTTTAGTTCCTTGAACTTAACTGAAGTTGTTCATTAAGGGTCAATAGAAATGGGCTTAGTGTGCGAATCCACATCAATAGTAAAATTGATATCACAATCCAAAGGAACACCTAGCTCAAAAACACATTTATAAACTTCCTTGCAACACCTGATGGTCTGCAAAGATGGTGACTCCTGAGAATAGGCTTGACATAAGCCAAATATGGTAAAACACCCCTTATCTATCAATTTACAAGCATGCATATAAGCGATCACTAACTTGGGGGTAAGAACTAGACGTGTCTATCAATACTAACTGAGAAAAATCAGGACAAGATAAAGTCACAGTCTTCACATGGCAATCAAGAATAGCGAGATGAGAAGATAACTACTCCATACCCAATATCATATCAAAGTCAACCATATCAAGCAATATCAAGTCAGTAATAGTATTCCTCACTAAGAAGGTAACAATACAACCCCGATACACCTGATTTACCATTAAAGACTCACCTACTGGGCTGAAAACACAAATAGGCTTGGTAAAAGGCTCACACATAATATCAAGATCCAAAGTAAAATAAGGTGATTTATACAAATAGGTAGAGTCTGGATCCAATAAAACTAAAGTAGAATGGTGGCACATATGAACCATACCTGTAGTAAATACATTAGAGGTCTCTACCTCAGTTTGATCTGGAACTGCATAACATAGTCTGCAGCCTCCAATATACTATGGGCCTCCATAAACTCCACCTTCTACACTGCCTCTACCTCCTCTAGTATCACTTCTATGCCCTGAGTAGTATCCCTCACTGCTGGTGCTAGGTCTGGATGAGCTGTCTGGGTCCTTGATGATTGAGCAAGGGTGCACGATGAGGAAAACAAAAGGCTAAGTGCCCAACTTCATCATAATTATAACAAGACCTGGTCTCTCACACCGGAGATGGTTATCCCAAGAAACCACCATGCCTAGATGCACTCGAAGAGCTGCCATAACCAGTCTAAAACCTTGGACGTATAACATTGTCAGAAGTAGGAATAGTTATATGAATAGCTCGACCCTGGTGTCCCTTTGTCTAAAACTCCTTGTCTCATGATGGGTGCCCACTAAACTGGCCATATTGACAAAATCTTTTATCGCCACGCTGATGATCATGTCTAATGTTCTCAATCACATGGGCATTGTCCACCACACTCTAGAAATTACCATTTTCTAGGACTAATAAAGTTGTTGCTTTCAGATGTTATCTAGCTAATCCCTTGGAAGAATGTTGAATCTTGTCAAACTCTGTAGGGATGCTAGATATGATATATATGTACAACTTATGAAATCTCACTTCATAGTCAGATACTAACATCGATCCCTATTAAAACTGATCAAACTCAACCCACCTGCTATCTTGGAGGTTGTACAACACAAATCTCTCTAAGAACATCTTAGCAAAGTAATCCCAAGTCAAAGCTAGTGATACAACAGGTCTACGAGGAAAAATTGATCTCTACTATTTCTTGGCCAAGCCAGTTAACTGATAAAAAGTATAACCAACTCCGTGTGTATAAAAGATAGACAAATTACATAATTAATCCTGAAACTCTGATAAAAAGTCAGAAGCCCTATCACCGGGTGTACCATCAAACTTGGGAGGAGATAGCTGAACAAACTTCTTGAACCTCTTCTGCTCTATAGTAGACATAGTAGGTCTAGCAGAAAATGGTGCCACTACAAATATGGGCAGTGCAGTAGATCATGCAATAGACAAACTCTGAAGCTGTGACCCAGTACTCGGTCGAGAAGTCTGTGGTGGAACAATCGAAGTCATGAAAGGATACACTAGAGCTAATAAGGGCAAACATGCACTATAGATGTATCAACTAGTCTTGTAGAAGGGCTTACTAGCATTGTAGAAGTTGTTGCATCGAGAATAGTTGGAGTAGGAGAAGCTTCCTCAAATCTGGCCAATACTCATAGAAGTAGCTCTTGAACCGAAGGCTTGGCATCTGGTGTTGAAGATGGTGGAGAAGGGCTTGTGGGTCTCTCAAACTTATACTCAGGCTCTAGTGATGCTGATTTAGCCTGTCCCTTAGGTGGAACTGCCCCTCTAGCATGTCCACAACCTTTGGTCCTACCACGAGCCCTGCCTTAACTATGAGTAGGGTCCATTAGCTGGCTCAAGCTCATGTATCACCTATCGAGCTCTAGTCATTGGCATCTGCACAGAAAGAGTTAATTAGATAAAATAGTTGATATGAAGAAATACACTAATAGAAGCAAGACTAAAAGCTTTTCTTATTAACTTCCTTGTAGCCTCCCGCAGATGGTATGGACATCTATATATTAACTCATAAGACTCTAATAGGCACCCACTCTTTAGTCACAAGCCCGACGAACCTAGTGCTTTGATACTAAACTTATCACAACCCAAAAATGGATCAGGACTAAAGAAAATGAAACCAAAGTAAAAGCAGCTGCAATAATTAATTTAAATCCAAAAACTTGGAGTCATGAGTACAAAGCTTATACGTAAAATGAATGAGTAAATTCAAGACAATTTCATTAAAAACCTATCACGACCCAACCCAGGGGTCGTGATTAGTGCCGGTTGGGCACCCATACAAACACTAAATTGGATTTCCATTTACAATAACTAAGGAATTTCACAAAATTTTGGCAAAGTTTCCTCTGTTTTAGTAACCTGCCTCACCTGCAAACAGCGAACCCGGCAATAACAAGCATCACTGTATATATACATATGCGAACTGATAAGGTCACCACTGCAGCAGAACTGCCCAACAAACATATCATACAAACGAAATCATACAAACATAGTTCCCACATCCACATGTATCCATAGACCTCTAAACACACAACTGAATCATAGGACGGGACAGGGCCCCGTCATACCCTCAAATATATACAAATACAAAATACAGAAAGTACATGTGTAAGTATATACCAAACGATCTGCTCCTGATGCAAAGGGAGCACGTTAACGACAGACAGAGATCCTTGGAAGATGGTTCTCTAACCTATACATCGGTACCTGTGGGCATAACGCAACCCCCCTGAAGGAAGGGGGTCAGTACGAAAAATGTACCAAAGATGTAAAGCAGAAAGTACGAAATATAAGTGAGAGTAATAGTCTGAATAAAAAAAAGTATAAAAGTCAAACCTGTATGCAAACATCAAAACATTTCTTTATTTAAACACCAACATAATGCATATCTGACTGGAACGATGGCAACCTCCAAACTCGCGCCATACCACAGCCTAACACCAGAAATTTCAAATCCCGATACCTCCAACACACGTCCCAACTATAGCCCAAGTGAGCCTAGGCGAATAGCGGCCAAGCACTATGTCATAGGATAGGTGAACCAGGGTGACGGCGCCAAGCGTTCACGTATAGTAATGCATAAGGTCATCATACCTATTTATAGCCCGAGGCGATGGTGCCACGCACTCTCGTGAGTCGGGGCGAACTCGGCCTAACACTCACACGTCATGATGCCATCCCAAGCCCAACTCCTTATGTCTCCAAGCTAAGTAAAGCCGGCCCGTGGGCAAAACGACCCATCGTATCCAACCTACTTTAGAATATATATACATATATACATAAAATTATACATGCTCAAGAAATAACCGGCCCTAGAATCGGTGAACGAGGCCAAAACGGCACGAACAGAGTTGTGAGAATCATATGCATAAAAACTAGTTTCAAAAACTTAGAAATATGCAAATTTATCATTTATG